>JAUBOC010000011.1:6691250-6706832 GCA_032275365.1 Anablepsoides cearensis
CCACACACACACACACACACACACACACACACACACACACACTGTCCAAGGACCCCTGGTGGCCCCCCAGTGGTCTGCAGACAGCCATAGTAAAAGGCTTAAATAACATTAGCAAAGAAAGATTCAAGCTACTTCATAACTTTATCTTTTAGAGGATGATGGTGCTCTGCAGCAGATCATTAAAAAAGCCTAAAAATCTACAAAAAAGGCAACAAAAACCCACCTGTGCTATTGTAGAGCAAAGGGTATACAGAAGCAGCAGGTCTAAGTGAAAAGTTATTACTCCTCGAGAAATTTGTCAGGACATGTCAGAACATTTTGTGTTGTAATTTGTTGCCTATTGAGCTGCGTCTGAACCTTGCTGCCAAGCAAATGCTCTTCATGGAAATGATATAGCAGGATAATCTGCTCTGCCACACAAAAACAAACAATTGACATAAAACCAGCTATTAGTCTTCAAAATGTCCAAATCTTGAGACAGCATGCACAAGTTTAGTTGAGTCCTTGGTATATAGGATGGTTTTTGGCCTTTTTTTTTTCAACAGCTCAGGGTTTAACCGTTCACTTCGCCCATCTGTCACCTTCTCATTCACTGACATTAGGGCGGGCCATCCATTACCAAGACAGACACACTGTCTACATGGCTGCCATTAGCCACAACAACAAACCCCTGCTGGGCCCCTGGCAAAGCAAGCTTGTCAAATGTGTGGATGCATTGTTCTTCCAAATTGGTCTGGGACACTTAATTGCCCAGTTAGTCACCTCTTATGTGTTGAAGTCATCTAAACACCGATCTGAAACCAGCCTCCACTCATCAGACCGAGCATGCTGTAAAATGTCTCTCAGCTCTGGTTGGTTACATATTCATTGTTTTTCAGAGCCATATAAATAAGGTGAGAACCAATCAGGGATGGCCTTTAGTTTGACTGAAGTCAGAGACCTCTAATCCAAGAGACAAAAAACCCAGAGGGATCAGTCGTAGATACCCATCTAAACCTGGAGACAGACAGCATTCAAACAAATATGTTCTAATGTAAGGTTGATGGGTTAGGAGATCTAGATACTTGAAACAGAATGGATCAAAGAGATGTTTGAACTGCACAGTATAAATCTAACAACAAAGCATTTTGCTTTTATTTAACAAAAAATACACTAGCTACTGTGACAAATCTATACTTAATTATTTATGGATTGCAAGTATAATAAATTTGCAATATTTTACAAGTTTGAAGTGCTTTTCATGATCTGTGTGCATGGATACAAGTGTTTTCTAGAGCTTTATATATGACCCTGATATGACAGTCAATAGTATTACAAAAAAAATTTCTCTTCTTTATTAAACAGATTAGTAAAAGATGAAGGCCATTTTAAAAATACTGTTTTGCCAATCCAGTCCTTAAAGTGCTCACACTTTTCTTCCACTCAGAGAAATGTCTCTGCAATCCAAATTAAACTCTGTGTTCATTTTTTGTTTATTTATTATTTAGTTGGTTTTGTGAATCTTTTCTACATTTCACAAGCAAATGCAGCAGATTTGTGTTGCTGGTTTAGTTTTCACTCATTGAATCTGGGGTGTGATTGCCCACAACCCCCCTCCTGCTCACACACCCACCATCAGCTTACTGCTCCCTCTCTGTCTGCAGAGATCACAAAACAAGCTGTTGTCTCCAAACACATCGTCTCTAAGTCTTTTGATAGGTAGTTGATAACAGACTGGCAGACTGATGGGGGGGCTCGGGGGGTGGCTGACCTTGCTGTATATAAGGAAACCTGAATAAACAGCAAAGTCTCCACAGAACATCTGAGACACACGGCTGCAGTGGAAGCTCTTTCATTCACCTTATCCACTATTGGGACTTTGCTAACTTTGTCATCATGGCTGTGTTCTTCGCTGTGGTTCTCGTCGCTGTGGCATCTTCATCCTTGGCATTCGACATGAGTCAGTCCACTCGTTGCATCACCATACCGAACCAGATGAGAATCTGCAAAGACGTTGGTTACTCTGAGATGCGGCTGCCGAACTTTTTAGGTCACAGTAACCTAGGAGAGGTGCTTCCCCATTCAGAGGACTGGAGGACCTTGTTGCAAACAGGCTGCCACCCTCAAGCGCAGACCTTCCTCTGCTCCATCATTGCACCTGTCTGCCTTGACACGTAAGTACGATAGTTTAAGTTTCTAATTTGACTATCTAAATAAAGCAGTGATTTGACTTTGTTCACATTTACTCGACAGTTTTATCCAGCCTTGCCGCAGCTTGTGTGTGGCAGTGAGAGACAGTTGTGCCCCAGTGCTCGCCTGCCAGGGTCACCTGTGGCCTGAGGTTTTTGACTGTGACCGCTTCCCAACTGATGAAGATATATGTCTAAGTCCCCATGGAAAATTCAACCACTTTTTCAAAGGTAAAATGCTGGTTTAATAATTTGTAATTGTGTTTTAAACATTGTGGTTTTTTTTGTGTTTGTGAAATTCCTTTTTTTAATATATTTCCTTCCTTTTTGATCACAGATATACCCAAACCGGTTTGCCAAAACTGCCCCTCTGTAGAAGCGTCTCCAGCAGTGAAAACAGTCTTAAGTGCCTTTTGCCACTATGACTTTGGTATGTTTTAATATTCTCACAGAGCGCTCTAAATGTTTCAGATTTTACTGTTTTATACACAACTTTCAATTTTTTACTCATCCTGTTGTCTCCACAGCTGTGACTGCCAAACTCCACCGTCTTCGTCACTCCACAGGAGAGCCGGAGTTTCAGGTGGAGGGTCGAGTGGAGTTCATCCGTCAGGGCCCACTATTGCCTTACGACACTCAGCATCTGCTGCAGGAGTGGCTCCTCATCAACCTCCGATGTGCCAGTGCTTTAGTGCGTCCAGGACGCTCCCAGCTGTACGTGCTGACAGGCTCTGTGCTGCCTAACGGCGTCGTCGCTCTAACTCATCTTTTTCCCTGGCACAAAAAGGATGCAGGCATTGCCTTGGCCACTCGCAAGTGGAAACACCACAGGTGTTAAAAAAACAATTTGTCAGAATTTAAAGTGCCTGTCAAAATGATCTTATTTTTACTCATGTCTTGTCTCGTACTTATGATGCACTCAAAACTGTAAATAAATCAAAGTAAATATGTATTTATGACATTTTTGTGTAATGTGTATAAAATGACATTAAATATTGGTGCTAGAAATAAAACTTGCTTTGTGATGTGTAATATTTTTCAGTTTCATCCTTCTTAGATGTATCGTGCAGTTTCTCTGTAATTCACATTAAAAATATCTTCACAGCAAAAAGCAAAGGCATGCACAGAAGTGACTCCGCATACAACCGGTTCTGAATGACTCATGGCTATTTGCAGCAGATGGTCTTCACAAAGTGGCGTTAATGAGAAGATAAATGATCTAATTTCCATATGAAGAGCTTGGTCTTCAAGACAACAGATCTCTAGTTACTGAACAAGGAGCATGTTCATGACTTTGGTTTCACAATTTAGTTTCAGAGTTTCATTTACAGAGACTGAGCTTTTTCTAATATCAAAATGAATGTGGGAAATTATTAATCTATTAAACACTAAATATATGAGTGAGAAGGAAAGGATTTAAAACAAATGTGCCTTTATTTAACCAGGCAAATCCCACTTGAGATCGTAGCTCTTATTTGCAAAGGAGGCCTGATGCATGTTTTAAATTGTGGAGGAAACCAGAGTACCAAGGGAAAACCCACACAAGCAAAAGAAAAATGTGCAAGATTGTGTGGGTTTACCGTAATTTAGTTAAAACCTTGTTTAATTTTTTAAAATTTAGTTTTAATTGACTTATCAGGCAAAAAGTTCAGTACAATAACAAGCAGTTGTTTTTTCTGTTAAAGATGATTCATTTGACTGATCCTTAAATATGTTTGGTGTCAATTTGACCAAATTATAAAGATGATTTCCCTGTCCTCTTGTCCATGTACAAAGTTTTATTCATTTTATACTTTATTTTCTGTTAAGTAAAAATATTTTTTTATAAACTTTTAGTTTGTGAAATGTATTTCTGACTGAAAACCAAACATTTTTTTTTTTTAAATAAGTTAAATTTATGTACTTCTTTCAACCCAAGAACGTTTTACATGAGAGATTAGACTAAGAATATGAAAGACTGCTTAGCAAAATTTAATATTAAAATGAGCAACCGGTCTAATGAAAAGTCAGTTTACTGACCTAAACAAACAAGTCAAATTTTATTTTTTTCGAGAATATGTAAGGTTTGAAGATTTTAGTCCCTATACTCTTAAACTAGAAAATTTAGTGCAGTGTTAGTTCTGTGTGCTCTCGGCTAATACAAAATGGTAAAAAAAAACATTTTAGGTGTACATGCAAAATTTTGTCTTTTTCTCCACAGAACAAAGGAAGCATGAAGAAAAGTATAGGTGTTCAAACAAAACATTAGGTTTGTGGTAAAATTACGACTTCAGTCAGCCGTTTATAAACTGAGGTACTTGCATTGGTACTGTTCCAGCCTGCCTATAATGAACAGACTCCGTGTTCCTTCTCTTACAGATCTCTTGAACAAATTCATGTATCGGTCTTCAAGATTTCATGGTATTTTGGGTGATCTGCATTCTGAATTCATGGCTTCTTTTTCCTGCTTGACAGATCATCCATCACCACCTAACAGCCTTCGTCAGACATTCCTTTATCAATCAGTCACGTTTTAGTTGTCTTGTTCTTATAACAGGGATATTGCTGTGCTTTGTGTGTTTTTATCAACAACTGTTTATCATATATAGTATCTATTGTTTCATATGAAGAGTAATATGTCTTTTAGGAATACAAATGTGCATCTTATGACAAAACGCATGCACAAAGTCAAAGAGGCCATTGATGTTTCAAACATGGCTATATGGCTTTGCACACACAAGCAATTTTACTTCACAGTGCATAGCATGAAGTTCTACTTTAAGTGTTTAAGTATTCTCTTAAGTATAGCAAGAGCAGATGAAAAAGGTCATACTTGGACTACAAGGAACTTGCACTAATCAGCTGTCACAAATAACTTGGACCATCACATATCACACCGATATGGTGCCCAAGCTGCAGGATGGAGTAGCAACAATAGCTAGGATAGTAAATATTAACAACAAGAATAAGCAAAACACTTTATTGGAAATAAAATTATGACTTTTAAAAATAAACAAAGACTTCAAAGACAAAAGTATTAGAGTAAAGCTTACTAGATTGTACTATGTACAAAAATGAAACATGCAAATAGTAAAGGAAGTGACTCATATTTGACCTTTAAGTGACTATAATTTTAATTCAAAATCTTTCTTGGAAAGTCTTGGCAATGAATGAGCAGGAAGTTGCTTGCTGAAGTGAGTAACCCAATAAAATAACTCACCAATTAATTAAAAGACTCTTCGTAGTATATTTTCAGTGTTAGTCTGTGCCATGTATTTATTCCATCATTTCCAGAACTATAGTCTTTGATCACAATTTTGCAGAATGTCTCTTGACATCAGAATGTCTCATGACATCAGCTCATTATGTGTCCCTGGTACTCCTCTGTGCCGGTGATCTCTCTGCTGTAGCATCTGTGTCGTCATGTGGCGGCTGTTCCTCCTCCTGAGCCAGACCTCTGGCCATGAGCTCGTTCATCGGGGAGCGGATGCTATGAACCTCCTTCTCCTTGCGGTTTCTCCACTTCATGCGGCGGTTTTGGAACCAGATCTTGACCTTAATCACAATGAGAAACACATTTTATTTAACTTTAAATCAACTCGTCCAGCAGTGCAGAGCTTTATACAATAACATAATTTTGTAATATATCTGTGTACGAGAGTTTGAACACAATTACTTTTTTGTAAATAAAATAAATATATATATGCATGCAGTACGGCAACTTAAGAATAGTAAAATACATCTGAAGACTCGAGTTTTTAGATGTATAATAAATTAATAAATGTATTTTCCTTTGCACCCAATTTATAATTGTCAATTAGACAGAAATAAGATATTTGATTACCTGTGATTCTTTGAGATTAAGATCAGCAGCCAGTTTATTCCTGTCTGTTTTGCTGATGTACTTCTGTCTCCGGAAGGTTCTTTCTAGCTCCTTCCTTTGTTCTTCAGAGAACACTGCCCTTCTAAGGATTCCTCTGCGGGATTTAGGACTTGAGTTAGGAGACCAAATTTGAACGTTTGCTCCCTCTGAAAAAGAAGAAATCAGCAATAAAAGTAAATGATTTGGTTAAAGTTATTTAAAGTAAACAGCTGGATGTTTATTGGGTTCATTGATTATTTCTTTATAGAAAGCAAACCCTGTCAAGTTTGTGTGTAATGGCATTCAATCAGATGTAACTTCTTGTCTAGTGTTCAAATCAAAGAACCAAATTAATTATGATTATACCTGAATAATTTACAAAGAATCATCATGATTGCTTAATTTTTATTGCACTATCCAAATTCCAAACAATTTGACATGTTTTGTTAAATGTAAATATTGCAAATCTTAAAAACCCAGGTATTTTTATTGAACATACAGAGTTAAACACAAAAAGATCATTTTGATTTTGATGGCAGCAATACTTGTCAAAGTTGGTACAAGATCGTGTTTACCACAGCTCTTAAAAAAATGAGCCTATAAATATTTAGAAACTAAGACCAGTTGCTGGTGTTTTTTTAGGAGAATGTTTTCCCATTTTTGTCTGATGTAGGATTCTAGCTGTTCAACAGTCCTGGATGAATTTTTCATGACCGTGTGTTTTCACAAAATGGGAAGTCTGGACTGCAGGCAGGGGCCACATTTGATTACCAGAGAGCATCCAGACTCCTGGACTATGAAGCCATGTTGTTGCAATGGATGTAGTATACACTTTAACATTTTCTTGCAGAATTATTCAAGCACTTCCCCAAGAAAGACATTGTCTAAATAGGAGCACATTTAACCCACAGACTTTGTGCTGATGGTGCTGTTCCAGAAGTGTAAAGGCTTAGTTATAGTTGTGCTTTTGTGTGTCGCGCAGGACATCGCTGAGGGCGTAAGCACTTGAGCAAGGCATTTTTATACTTGACATTTACATTAGTGCAGTCTTTTCTCAATGACATAAGTAACCTGCCAATTTCTGCCAGCAGTTTTTTTATTCCAATCACTTTTACAGTCTTTTGTCTGCCTGTCACAACTTTTTTAAGATGTAGCTACCATCAAGGTTCAAGTTTCTTTATTTTTCCTAAAATTTGTACAGTTTTTTGTTTAAACATTTTATGTGTTCACTATTTCTGTTGTAAAAGGGTTTATGAGATTTGTAAATCACTGTTTTTATTTGTATTTCACACAATGTCTGAACTTTTCAAAGTTGTGGTTGTAATCTGCACATGCACACTTTGCTGATCACTCCGTATTAATGAACTTTTGGTTTGAGTTTGATATTTTGATTTTCTGTTGGATGCACTGGTTTGGTTTTCTGTTTAACCACTCCTTGTTGTGCATTTTGGTGTCTCTATCCTAATCCACAACAAATAAGAAACTGTTTATTTTCTGCATTCATCACTCATTTTTGAGTCCTCTTATTCTGTTTGCCCAGATTAACAAACTGAGGATGACTAAACCAAGTCAAATGTCTTTTTTTTAAAAAAAAAAAAGGGATTAGGCGATCTGTGAAGCCCAATCGCCATGCTGCCTCACTCACAGGTGCGCACACAACAAAAGTCAAGTGAAACAATTTATTTGGTCCTTTCAGTCTTGCCTTTTTAATCTGTACGACAAATCTGCACATAGACCACCTCTGGAGAGCACAAAACAGGTTTGGACATGCCTCTCACTTCTCAATTGCAGCTCAATAGCTTTGACCAAAATAGCTGATTACCAGGTCATTCCTGGGTAATGTGTGTGTCTACCCTATTGGACCAACTATTGAGCCTGATGGGACACCAACAATACGGCTACACAATGGAAATGCCATTACTCGATGGCTCAGTGGCCCAATACTAAATCTCTTCTCTTGCCAGTTTGTATGTGAAGATGAGCTCAAATAAGTCTATAAAAGTCACTTTCATTGAGTGCTTTATGTTCTAGTTAAGAGGTTTCCAATGAGCAGGAAGGAGAGTTGAAGGACAGGAGAAAAGAGGCGGGGTCTGCGAGCCAAGCTCTTTAGCCACACAATGAGTGGGGGGATGTTCCTTGTCCAGCCCTTCTCTGCAGAGGAATGGGTGAGTTTTTCTCCCCCCCTTAATGCTTAGTGGAGTTCATTGGTGCAATGAAAAATTGCAGTGAGGTCGCGTGTGGATGGTGGAGTGAAAGTGCCAATTGGTCACGGCCAGCATTGGCATTGTTTTGTTGCCGGGCACTGTGGGAAAGTGTCAGCCTACTAAGAAGACTTTGGGGACTTGTGGGATGAGGGCTTTCTGATTTGTGGCCTTTCTCCACAATTCCTGACAGCCATTGTCAATTGCAGCAACTAATAACTTCCAATTGCCGGGGAACTACACCAAAAGAAAACAAATGTTTGACTCGATCTTTGCTCATTTTTGGAAGCACGATATAACAAGAGTTCTGTAGCAAAAGACTGCTGAAACATCTTAAGCACAGATGTACATTAGTTTACCTCCAGAGAATGGCAACTATTTAAATGTCCTTTTTTAATGAAAAAACCTAATAGAGAAGGCAAAGCTTTGAAACAATTACTCAGTAAAAAATTATAATAACATGACAAAGAAGAAATATGATCAGTTCTATGTATTTGCACTGGTAAATGTGTGTTTGCAAGTCTCAAACAGGGGGCCTTTGGGACTCATAAAAACGCCACCCCCTCCAACGCTCCCCTTTCCCCCTCCTAAAGAGCCGTGAATGGTTATGAATAGAGCCGTGCAGAGTTGAACGTAGAATTAGCTCTTTGGCATTGCATCAGTAATTAGCTGTGGAAAGCATGGAAGACCTTGCTGCTTATGTTTAGAGAGCAGCTGAAGCATCGCTGATGAGGCATAGAAAACTCACTGAAGACAGGAGGGGGGCTGGACCCACCGCAGCACGCCAGCAAATACTGGGAGCTCTGCAGGAACACACCACCGCTCAGCACGCCTGCAATGACGACAGAGACACACAATCAGATACAGTCCGTAGAACACGTTCGAATTGTCACAAAGTTTCCTTTGTGTGTAAAAGTAGGTGAAATTATGTGCAAATTATTGAAAAGTGGCACCAAATTTGCAATGAACAAACTAAAATATCTGAAAACTAAGCCATGTTGTTAATTTTACAGCATTAAACAGTTAAGTAACTACATTTTCATGCATATATTCAAAGCAAATTGTTTTTTGACATGTCTGAGCAGAAAATAATTGTTTAACATTATTTAAGATTGTGCTGCTATTTTGTGCAGAGAGTTTAGGGTTATCTGGTTGAAATGTTGTCACCTTAAATAATGACTTAAGTTATTTTTTTGGCATAATTGACTTTTTGCATAAATTATCTTGTGATGCTGGCCACTTAAGACAAACCCACCTACACCACACGTTTCAAACTTAAGGCTCATTGGCCAAATGTGGCCCAGGAGAGCTTCAAAGATGTTTTAATGTCTTATAAAAAGCATATGCTGCTTTAGAACCAATGTTGACCATCAACTACACTTATAAATTAAACTGTAACGCTGCCTCCAGTGGAAATACCTGGTGAGAAAGTGCGAGAGTTCCGAACTAAAGATGGTAGCTACTCACCACAACTCAACAGTGACAAATCTCTTACTTTTAATTGGATTTCTGTATTTATTTCACATTTAGTCAGTGTTTATAAGAGGACGTGTTAAAATACTGTTTCTCTGCACAAAATACAATGTAGAGCTCAGCTATTGTTTGTTAGCAGTGCTCAGCTGTAGCAATGAGAAGAGGAATGTGATGTTTCTTGTTGAGTCAGTTAAACACAAAATGTCAAAGTTAAATACGACTGGCCCTTTGAGGGCTCTTGTGGCTCTGATCAATCATTTGATTATACTCTTTTAAGATAATGGCCTATATCAAGAGTGTGGCTTAAGCTGATTTATTATGCCCAAGTCCGAAAAAAGTGACTTCCCAAATGTCATACAGTATGATCAAATTTTTAGTTACTTTTTTTTCCTGAAAAACTTGAAAAAGAAAAGTTAGGTGAATATTTTAGGAAGTCAGTATGTAAAACCTAATCTAAAAAAACAAACTAGAAAACATGAAACTGTACTTTAGTATAACAGGCCCTGTCACACTAACATTTTCGACAAAGTATGGCAACTTCTGGCAACATTTTTTCTGACTAAATAACTCATATATTTGATCTAATTGTTAACAGAGTATTTCTAAAAGAGGCTTCCAGTTTGATTCTTTCCATCTTCAGTGTATTCATCTTCAAACTCAGACGTTATAGTGAGCGACGGCTTACCTTCAAAGACGGGCAAAGAATTTTTGCAATTGGATACTTTGTAACATCACCAGTATTGGCTTTTGAACCGTAAGCTGATACCAGACTAGATTAAATTTATCTTCCTTAATCTGAAGAACTGGTGTGTTAGAAAAAACAATCTAATTTTAACACAGTATTTGTGAATGCTCTTTTTGTTCATTTATTTTTTTTCTTGCCCTGGCTGTTTTTAATGCAGACACTGAGCTGCCTGCAGGCCCAAAGATCAGTTATTCTGATTTTCTGCGTTGAATCCAGAGCTTTTGTTAGAACCATTTTGAAGATATTGCAGCACAATAACAAGACACTTTAAAAAACAAAAACAACCTTAGCTAATTTTGTATTTGCATGATGGTGGACCCATAATGATCTGTTAAATCATTTTAAAACAGAATCATAACTTCATGGTCATTTACTTACTTGTTTCCAGTAATACTGATAATTTAGACTTTTCTTTGCATCTGATCTAATATTGGAAAGTTTTGCAGGTTGAAAACTAAAAATAAGCAATTAATTGTAATAGTTATTTTATAATTAGATGTTTTACAGTAAAAAAAATAGCAGCTTGTGTTAAATAATTTTAACAATAACTAATAATTACGCTTTACACACAGTTCCAACTATTTGAGCTGTACGGCCATCAGTTACTGACAACTTCTAATGTATTAAAACTATTTTTAATTTATCTTTGTGCACATTTTTTTTAGAATTTATTGTTAGTAAATCATTATTATAGTTATAGAAAATATTTTTTGTGCATAAAAAAACCATCAGACTGTTTTAAACTCTGCATTTATTTTAATAATAATACGTTTAAATACCTGAGTGTTGCAGAAGGGGTCCAGGTAAGATTTTACCCTGCTGTGAACTTTGACTCAGGTTCTGGTGGGCTTCGGGCTCCTGGCCCCAGGTTCTCCTCAGACCTTCACAAGCTGCTTGCAGGGGTCTGCATGGTTTTGGCTGCACTGAAGAGGAACAGTGAGGCTTAAGCAGATTGTCGATAAGAAAGCTCTTCCCCGATCTCCCGAAGCCCGCTAAAGCAGGCGCAAGACCAGCCATGTTCCTTCTGGTCCAGCTCTGAACTGAGACCATCCTGCTCTGGCGCCGTGACCCAAACACTCCAGTTCCCTCTACAAACAGTCACAGCTCAGTGACACTAAACTCTCCTTTAATCCTCTCTTGACTGACCAGGCCAACTTCATTAAACCCTGAGGAAGACAAAAGTTCTCTGGTCGTCCTCTTTCCAAGCCTGTACTTTGCTAAAGGCTCGTGTTGTGATTGGCTGAGAGGCTCTAATGTGCCTCTCAATTCAGATAAGGCTGGGGCCTTTCTGGAGTGGCAGAAGGTGGGCCTGGCTCATTCATTATGTCAAATAGCCTATTAAATGATAGACACCAGAGACAATGAAGTGCTGGCCAAAGTTTAACGTTGACCAAACAGTCTTCTGCAGCAGTAAATAGTTTTCTCCTTTTTCCAACCTCCCTCAGAGCTCCATTGTGTCAAAAGAAAGAAAGAAAGAAACCAAACTGAGCCCTCAGCGGTTCTTTTAAAATACACACTTTATTTTCTATTTCTGTTACATTTCAGGATTCTGGGCTCCACAATTCTTGGTGCCAAAATGAATTTGAGCAGAGCGTGTTTTTGTCAATTTATGGTTTTGAGAAAAATTGTGGCCAAGATTTTTTATGAATTCACAAATAAATGTTATGGAGACTTTATTCCTGAAATCCTACTTATATTTTCTTGTTACAGTTTTATTGTGTGAATGCTTCTAAAGCTTTCACACACATTTTTTTCTTTCGTACGTTTTTCGGCACAGATCTTGTTCCGCAATGTTTGTGCTATTATAACAATTTATCTAAACATTTAGCTTCTTCATGACATTCCAGCTATGATTTTTGGTATTTCAACAATTTATACTTTTTCAACTATTTAGCTTTTTTGGCCACTTTTCCCTTCATTGACATCCTGAAAACTCCTCACAATGTTTATAAATCTTTACTGTCATTTTTTAATCTTGTTTTGGTTCGGCTTTTTAAAATTTCTTTGTGCTGAATTCAGATTCCTTCATCTTCCATTTAGCTGATTTTAGATTTTTCTTCTTTTTTGGCTATCATTCTGACATTTTCTGCTAATTTCAACTTATTCTGCTACTTTAAACTTTCCTTTAATTCCTTTCACTTTTTGTTTGCCTTCTTCAGCTTTTTCTACTCCTTTCAGCAACATTTCCAATCATTTTAAGTTTTATCTGCATTTTTCAGCTATTCTCTGCTCCTTGAAGCTTTTGTTTTTTCACAGATTGGGTTCTTCAGAAAAGTTCAACAGTCATTCAGCTAAATTTGGGGTTCCACCTCAATCCAGCAAGCATTAATAGTTCAGTGTTAAATATTTCAGCTTCTTTAGCAGCTTTTATCTAAATGATTTAGCAGTAATATTTCACACTGCATTTTTGCAGGAAATCCAATTACTCTAGTTTTCGATGAATTTCCTTGTGCTTCACTTCATAAGGGACCTTACAGTGAATTCTTTATTAAGACTTGACTGGAAAACAACCTTCACCACCATCCGTTAGGTTTGGTGGGGATTTTGAAATATTAATTTTCAGGCAGGTGTTTTGTTTGCCTTGAATCTTAAATGCATTTTGCTGCCAGCACACACGAGCTCTTGGATTCTCCTTCAGCTCTATATGTGCTGCACATTGGAGGGGGGATTGCAGCTGTAAAATAAAAACAGTTGCGCCAGCAGGCAAACACGTGTGTCATGTTTTACAATAAACACATCCAATGAGAGGCTTGTGCAACCTTTCACACTGCAACTAATGATCCTCTGTGTGTGTGTGTGTTTGTGGAGGGGGCAACTGAGAGCTCCAGCCTGCGCGTGTAGATACCTCATGCTGAGCATGGAAATTGGCCCAGACAGCTCAGCCTATTGTGTAATGCCCAGGGAGCCAAAGGTTGCTTGTAATCAAATTTGAGGTTTTATACCTCAGGCTGGTGGAAAAACCATTGCATTCTGTGACATGATGAGTGTTAGTGAGTCCCCGTGCACTATCCACTTTTGTGTGGAGAGTGTGTGTTAACAGGTTCCACACAGACTTATTTTAGTTTGCTTGGTTGGAATGGCAGAAAAAATAAGACTGAAATGTCTTACAAACATTATTTCCTCTCATCCTAGTTTTGGTGTTAAAGAGCTAGTTTCAATCTTTACAAGACGGGTTCTGTGAAAAGTTATATATTTAATATCTATTAATATCTGCTGTAAAAGAGCTGTTGAAGATGGCTCTTATAACAGTGTCAGATTGGAGAAACACTTTGATTTGTCTGAGTTTACAAGCTGGGACAGATTCAAATCCACAAAGTCAATGTCTGCCATCTTGAAACATTTCCAATTTGTAGCAGTTCAAACATACAAATTCAAACCTACGAGCTGCTGTCATTAATGCTCGACACATTACTGCCTGATGTGCTACAGTTAGCTATTGATGTTGTTTTCTCCTTACCGATATGCATTTAATTCTATGTAAATAACAATAAAATGCTAAATCGATGGGGATTTAAAGATTTGTAACAGGGCCACAGTTACTGATAGCTGACAGCTCAGAGGCTGGACATCCAGCAACGAAATAAATACTGTCCACTTCCATTTAAAAAAAAATATATGTATAATTTTAAATAAATTGGATTTTAAATAAAAAAAAACATTTTTTTTATTATTTGATATCTAGTTTTATATTAAATAAAATAATTGGCAGGTATATAAATTTTGTTTAAATAAACAGGCTGAACTGAAATCAACGTGCACAAAAATCATTAAACTTTTGTGATTTAATCCAGTTAGATTTTGGCCCTGCTTTAATTTATTTTTAGCTCATCCCTCTGGTCGGAATTAAACTCTTTTTCTAATCTGTGGTCGTTCATAACCATCCCACAGAACCCCACTGATCTATTGCTTTGAGTATATTTGGAAAGTTCTTCTGTTTTATCTTGTCTTGGCGCAGGTATGAGCAACCCAATCAAATAACATTCAATAGGCTATTGTGTTCGTAATAAAATTGTAAAAAAAAAAAACCTCAGGGTTCATTGACATTTTTTTGATCAGTTTTGTCTCACGAGACTTTGTGCCTGTTCTAAAAGGCGAGGCTAAGAGCGTACCGGTAATAAGGTCCCACTGTGTAATTAGCCAGATTCCAACGAAGCTCTCCAGGAGAGGGAGGTATAATTAGGCTATTCTTAAACAGTAGGTCTCAAACACCCTGAGGCAAGTTCATGTGAATTTATTTGATGCCCATCTCTTCTCAGGAATGAAGGTGGGGGGAAAAACAGGGGGTCCCTTCATTCAAACGTCTCACAATAGCTCAGTTGAAAGCTAGCACTCTGCAGGCCAGCTAAGATCCCCTTTTTCTCCTTTTTTTTCCAGCCCTAGCAAAGCTCTTAAAAAAGATACTGGCCCATTGCACACGCAATTGATATTCCACCACTCGAACTTAATATTGTGAATGGAGGGCCAGGTTCCATGAATCAGGAGGACAATGCGCTTAGCATAGCAGCAAACTGGCACTTTGTGTGTGGTGTCTGTGTCCCAGAGGAGGAAGTTTCTAATGTGAGCCTCACAATTGTGTGTCTATAGAGTTCTAATGAGCTTCTGTATGATGAGTGAATAGCTGCAAGCTATTCACCATGAGAGCCCAAATGAGCCAGCTCACTGCACACATTCACACAGGCATCCAGGGGGGGCGGAACGGGAACGGGAGTGGCTGTGTGGAGCAACTCCACTGCCTCGGTTTGAAATGTGTGCTCGTCATACAGCCAGGTCTCCTTTATGAAAACATCCGCATTTTTTATAAAAGTGGTTTATTTCTGTGTGGCTGTCTCATCAACAGAGGAAGTGTTGTGGCAAAATGATGACAAGAGCCCATCCAGTGACATTGGATAAAAATACTAATTGCTTTGCCACAAAATATTAACTTGTGGCCACGAGATAATTTTGAGCAGCTAAATTGTCTCTTTGGAAGAGATAAAGACATTGTTGGAGTTAGCTTATAAAGTCTATAAATATGCTGTTTTGGGGTTTTAACTGTTCAGTTCTTATTTAATTAATTATTTAATTAATTTTTTGTATGTTTAAATGGTAAATGGTAAATGGACTGAACTTATAGAGCGCCTTATCAAGTCCCTCCGGACCCCAAGGCGCTTTACA
>JAUBOC010000011.1:6802819-6815488 GCA_032275365.1 Anablepsoides cearensis
AATCACGTGACTGAATCCTGCCCGCTGATTGGCTCAGATGCCGCCGAGAACAGTCACATGACTGAATCCTGCCCGCTAATTGGTTTCTGTGGCAAATATTCTGCGAATGGGGACTTTATGCCTCCACTGCATTTGTCGTCTTTTCGAAACAGTATGAAAACTCGATAACGTAAAATTTCATATCTTCAAAACAACATAATCGATAATATCATCTGCGATATATATCGCCCACCTCTACTTTCAAATGACATCAAGAAATCCTCATTAGAATATGGAAAAATATAATTCAGACCGATCTTCCAGGGGTCATCCTGATTAGCAATAAAAATCATGTCATATCTTTGGAACTGCTCATGACCTCTAAGTATTAAAATGTAGCTTAAAAAATTTTGTTTAGTTTGATCAAATGTGACTTCATCCCTAATTTGATGTAATGTTTCACAATTTACCTGGTGAATAATTGGTAGCTTAGGTAATAATCTAATCTTTGCTCTTTTTTATGACTTAGAAGTCACATCATAACGGTTTTAATGCTTTTTATGCCTGAAGCGACGTGATGATTGTCAACACAGCTGCTCCCGTGTGCACCCCTCTACTGACTCGTCACATCTGACTCGGCGCTGTGACAACCACCGTCCTGATGTTTTGTGGTTGTACTTTTTTTAAGTCCAAGACCACTATCGGGGCTCAGTGCAACAAGGCAAAGCCCTCTGGCACTGCTCAGGGACTCCATCAGTCATCCCTTCTGTAAGGAGGGGGGTGGTTCTTCTTACTGCCTCCTCAGCATGACAGGAGCTCCCTGTGAGGGGTGTGTTTCCTGCTCACAAGGATGTACAGGGGTTAATGTTCTGTTGGATATGCAGGCATGAGGAGTTGGGGGTGGGGATGGAGATGTACAAGGGAGATTGACAGATTCAAAATTCAGGGAAGGGGAGGATAGAGGGGAATGAGTTGGAAAGGGGTGAGTGGAGGTGAGGTGGAATGGAAGATACAAAGATGTTAGAAAAAAAAACTGACAGATGCAGCGGTGGAATGGGAAATGCAATGGGAGGGATGAGTAGCCAGGGGGGCAGGGGTTAGCGAGTTTTTATTTTCCCCCCTGCATTTGGATGAGGAATGAGGCTGCCGGAGGAGAAGAAGAAGCAGAGCTGGGTGGATGAACACGGAAAAGCTTTCACTGGGTTTCGGGCTCCCCACCCGCAGAACCCTGCGAGCTTTTAAAGGCCTCCCCGGGGACGCTAACACTGACTCTAACACTTCTGCTGCCGCAGCGTCGGACTGACGGCCTGTCACAAGCTGCCGAACAAGAAGCTCTTCAAGGAGGAGCGGGAACACCTGGGAGACGCTACGGGGGTTTGCACCTCTGCCGCTCAGTTCGCCGTTCACTAATTGTGTTCTGGTGCGCGATAGTGTAACACTATGAGGAACGGCCTTGTTCACATTTGCGCGTCTCTGTTTGCAACGCTCGTGACAGACTTGTGGCCACGGTTCTGTGGGAGCGAGGAGTGTGTGGCGAGTGGGACGGGGGGACACATGCAGCTGACAGACAGGCAGCAGCCAGAGGAGAACTCTGACACATCATGAATTATGCAGGATGCAGCTGCGACCGAGGACATCCACTTCAGTGGTGGATATAAATGTACACAGGGACGGCCTTGTAATGTTTGCCCCAACTTGCTGCATGGTCACCGTGGGAGCCCCAGGCTAACTATTACCACATATGTTTTTAGAAGCGGACGGGCAAATGTGGAAATATTAGGTTTACTGGAGAAATTTAAAAGAATGATGTGCCACTATAACTACTAAAGGTTTGCACAGCTAGCACAGTACGTTTTCCCTGCAGAGTGCATTATTGTGCTTGTAATATGTGTTTTTCTCACCTAAAGCAATAAAATCAGTTCATGTGTGTTTTGAAAATGTCTACAAGGTGACGTCTCTGTGCTCTTTGTGGCTCTGTGTTTGTTTTCCTTTTTGTTTGCATTAAACTAGCAAGCCATTTTATCTCCCATAACATCAGTAAAGTGCAGTGGAACAACGCTGCTCTCTAAACAAATGAAGCTATGCATCTTCAGTCTTGTTTATCTTATTAAACTAATTGCAGTTTGTGAACACAGAGATCAATGAGACAATCCCTGAAAGCCTCACTTTATTACGTGCATTTCTGTAAAACAGCACTCAAGATCAAAACCTAAATATACACATCTTTTTAACTCGTCTATGTATTATTAAAGCCATAATAACATATAACACAGGACACATATAAAAACAAAGGTTCAATTATTAAACAGGTGAAAATGGATCATGAGTTTAAAGCTATCAAACAAAACATAAAGTATGTCAATAAAACTGTTGGGTTGCAAAGAAAGCTATATATAAAAAAAACAAGGCATGGAATAGGAAACAATAAAAAAAAACAAGAGAATAAACTTTTTCCTGATTTTTTTATTGTTTCCAAGTCCATGCCTTGTTTGGAACCCAGGAAAGCAGAAACAAAATGAACTCTAAGTTTTTATTTTATATTTAAACTTTATTTAACCAGGCAAATCCCATCACAGATTTTTTGTTTTATTTTTTGCAAGAGAGGCCTGGGTTTAAAGGCAATGTAATATGCATGTTTTTGTTTTTTTTTTGGTCTATGGGAAGAAACCGTAGCACATTCCACACAGATAGACCCCTTCTCAGAACTGGAGAACAAACCCAGACTGTGAAGCATCAGTGCTAACCATTAAAGTGCCTGTGACATGCAAATCCTTCCAATACAAAAAGCCAAAGAAATCATTATTATATTCAAGAAACTTGGCATAATAAACATGATTTTACCCATTTTGTCACATAACCAGCATATTTTCTTTTGGATTTAGCGCAGCCAAAATGAAACAGGAAGTGACATCAAAGGGGAACTCTTTAAGAAAGAAACCCCTCTCACTCTGATCTTTATTTATTGAAACATTGTTTGAACTCTGACTTTTCTTTCTCTCTCTGATAGTGACTCAAAATGATTTAAAGAAACATCAGATTCTTCTCTACAGTCTGTGTTGTCAGACATTTTATCAATCCTCTGCTCACATGCAGACATTCCCCTTTGACATCACTTCCTGTTGCTTTACACACAAATATCTCAACAACTGTTCATCTCAGCGGCGTGAAATTTGTTTTGCAATATGTTATCAGTGTTGTCTTTCCAAAAATGAATTCAAATTTATGACAAAAATCTGATGTCACAGGCACTTTATGCCATGACCAGATGTTGAAAGTACAATGCAGACCTGATGTGCCAATGGAATGTATATATAAACCAGGGGGCTCATATCAATGGTGCATACATCTTTTTTTATGCAAAACTTCAGATGCATCAAGAGTGAAATGAGTGTGGATATGTGCTGTCCTACGCCATCGTCATGGCCGACGTATGTTTCTGCAGTCATGGTTCCATTGGCAACAGAGGTGTTTCTGATAAACTGTTAATGATGTGAAAACTTATTATTGTACACACCAGACACACGTGATTAACAATAAATGCATTTAACAACAACAGGTTCAGCCTTTTTGGAGGATAAAACAAATAGTGCCATACGCAGAGCACGTATTTAGACACAGATAGGGTTTTCTGGTCCACAATGACGACTGACTCAACTTCCAAGAATAAAACTTTTGCAACTGCACTTGGGGCACGACGCAGCAAGGAGCCATGAGGTGCACGTGCAGCTGCTGACACCGGGGTTCCTCAGGGGCATTCCAGAGCGAGCTGGCAGACCGATCGAGACTGTGCCAGTTCCTCTGTGTTTGCAGTTATTACATCAATAAAGATGTGCTTAAAGTTGAAAAATAGATGGCACCGGTGGCCACGCCCCTGGCAACAGCAGCTTTACACACAGACGCACACAATCACTCGTCATTTGCTCGTCATTTTCAAACCCAACTCACTCACATTCCATTTAATTCATTATTTTCCTGCATCTAGAAATCGTCTCAGATCATGCAGGGATTGCGCAAATACGCCCAGCACACATGCGCTGGACCTGCTTGCATGTATTTAACATATTGAAATGGAGGCGTATCGGGGGCGGTGTCTTAGGTGCGCTCAGTTTCACGTTGATTGTGATGTACAAAGCAAATGTGCCTTGATTTGAGGCTACGCATGGTTTAATACACCTGGATTTATTTGTGCATGTACTGTTTTGTTGATTTGATCGTGCGCCATGTTTCAGTAAGAAATCCATGCAAGTCTTTGTGCATGAGGTCCCAGGAAAAGTGGAAGAAATGCTGCAGCTAAGAGTAATGAGAAATGAGGAGCAGGTAAATTAGGCGTGGCAGGCTGACCAACAAAAAAAAAAAGAAAAAGCACTGAGAAAGCTGAATTAGACTGAATGAGAAGTGGCCAGGGAACACAAGAAGCCAGAACAGGAGAAAACACAAGTAAATGGATTGCACTTATCCAGTGCGTTTTTCTATTCAACCAGGATAGTCAAAGTGCTTTACACAACAATCTGTCCCACATGTACTACATCTCTCTACAGAGCTAATCTGGATAAATCATTCTATAGAGACAAATCAGTGCTTTAGATCACACTCGTCCACTGATGGAACAAACATCAGAGAGAATGGAAGGTTCCGTGTCTTGTCCAGGGATACTTCAACATGTGACTGAATAGTTGTGGATATGAACCCCCAGCTCTTTTATTGCAGAACGACCACTCTAACCGCTGATCCACAGCCACCCAGAGAAAACAAGCTCTAGAAGCACAGATAAACCTAATAAACCACAAAAGACCTAAAACAAAACTAACAATAAAACAGATGAAGTTCACATATATAATTTTTGCTCACAGATCATTTGGTGAGGTTTGATGTTTCACACAAAACAGCTCCTTTTTTTGTATTTTTTATGTTCACGTACATTCTGCATATTACAGAGCTGTTTTCCCTCATGCTGTTCGGCACACAAACTTCTTCAAAACAGACACAATTAAACATTTGCTCACAAACATAGTTAAGCCGTTGATGAGTAACTATGAACTGTAATAAGAAATATCCATCAGTTTGTCCAACTTCTCATAAGCTGCAGTGCTGCTGAGCACTGAATAATACTGCCACAGACTCCTCACATACTTTAAAGCTCTTCATGTACAGAACCGACATCCTTTCACTGTTGCATAGCAACCAGCATTACCTTGCCTCTTTTTTAATTGCTTCTTTATTATCTTTTCCAAATGATTTCGTCTTGGTTATCCTTTGTACTTTGTATTGGTAAAAAAAAAAATCAATATCTAACTCATTGTAGTTTGTACTGAGAGCCTGATTTAGGCTACATATAATGCATGTAGGCTCCTCTTAAAGCAGCTCTGATAAAAAAACAGCTTCAAATGGAGTCAAAGTTGTCCTGCTGTGTCAGGGGAATTTTTTGCAAATAACTAATTATCTACTGGTTATCTGTCATCATTAAAACAAACTTACAGTTAATGCACTTTTAGGATTAATGAGCTTTAATGCACAATTCAATGACCATTTAATGTACATTAAAAACTGCCGTTTTATGAATAATTCCTAGTTAAAGTCTTCTTAATCACTTTTATCTTAATACAATTGAATGGAGTTCTTTTTATTGTTTGCTCTTTGAGTAGAATGCACAAAATTTAATTCCAGAAAAAAGGAACCTCATTAAAAACACAAACTAAATTATAAATATAAATAAACTCAACTATTTGAAATAAACCATGTTTGGTACGTATGAAGTCTTGGTTTTAATGAAAATAGACCAGAGGGATTCTCTCCCACAATGAATTCCACTGCATATTTTGGTGTGAAACGTTTAAAAACACTCTACATGTAGTCTAAATGACAACATGGGGCTTTTAAAACATGTTCTCCATGAGACACTTTTAGAAAACCAGCACCAAGGACTGTAAAGTTTTCATCTTTTATACCAGCAGAGAGTCTCTGCATGAAATAATTGGACTTTTGTGAGCGGCCTCTGTTTGTTCAGGTCTCAGAAGTGTGTTTATTGACTGAACTACTGAACTGGTCCTGTGAGATGAATAAGGCGGTGTCTGTTGTATTTGCTTTATTTTCAGCTCATTATCTTCTCCTTTCAGCTCCTGCTAAGCTTATTAGAATGCCCGGCCAACGGTTCAAATTTTCTGTCACCGTGCTGTCAGTTCTGTAGCTAATGGCCATCTCTGCCGGTCAGCTTTCTTGCTAAGTTTCTCAAAGGAAAGCTGTGGACCGCTGAAGTCTAATGTGGTCAGATGCTGAGAAGGCACACCTCTGCCTTTTATCTTTCATTTTATCTGCAAACTCACGTTCTTGTAGGCACTTTTAATCAGCTGCACTGAATCACACGGGGGGCTAGTTTAGCATCAGCGATGTTCTTTAAGGACAAGGAGAAAGAGATAAAAGATTTTTATGTTTGATATTAATGGCGCAGTTCAGATTTGTGACTTTCCAGCACTTCAGAAGAGTTACGTTCAAGTGCACCATCAGCTGTGTTGCTTCACTCCTACCCTGTAGATCAATGTTTTCTCTGAAGGAAAAGCTCATTTACTCAAGTCCTGACTGTTTACAACTTCCAAACCATATTTCCACTATTGTTTCATTTAAAGATAAGCTATTTTGTAGCTTTTTAAAATGCTTTTTAAAGCATGATTTATGTTCTAAATCATGTGCTGAATCCTGCTGTGGAAAAAGAATTAAAGTGAGGGAAGCAAACAAACAAAAAAGTTAACTAGCATTCCTTGAAGCATTCCTCAAATGTCAAGGTTTTCAACAAAGATCTGCTCTGTTCTGTTTCTGAGCTGATCTGTTACGAAAGATTTTTCAGCTACTACCACACAAAATTTTAATCTTAAACCATTACAGCTGCTCTGAGGGTGTTGAATGATGTGTTGGTTACATTTGACAAGAAACTATTGTGCAATATTATTTATTGATTTTTGATCAAAAGCATTTGACACAGCTGATTGTGCCATTTTAAAACGTAGACTTCTTCAGTCAGGACTGTCTGAGAAAGCAGTGTCTCAGTTCTCAAACTACCTCAATAACAGATCTCAATGCAGAAAATATGATGGTCTGTGTTCAGAACTTTTAATGTAATGTGCCATGTATTGTCATTAATACATGTTCCCATACAATGATGAGATTTGTGCTCTGCGTTTGACATATTACATGTGAAATACATCTAAGTGGAGCAGAAGGCTAAGCACCCGGGGAGCAGGTAGGGATTCAGTGTCTTACTCAAAGACACCACACGATGTGGGCATGGCTGGGAGTCAAACCTGTGACTATCTGGTCCCAAGTCGGCTGTTCTACCACTGCTTGCCACTATACATGAAGGGGTCCTGCAGGGTTCTGTATTAGGTCAACTGTTCTTCATTTTTTTTATCAATAATCTGGGTCTAAACATGTAAGATGCTGGTTTGCTCTTCTATGCTGATGATACAGTTATTTACTCTTGTTCAAGATGATTAATCACTGCAGGAAGTTTTTGATGCCACCCAACATTCATTCCTTTGGCTGAAACTTGTTCTTAATGCAAACAAGACTATGTTGTTTTCTAGGATAGGGCAGTGCAGGGTGATGCAGGGCGATGCCGTGCCCATGGTAATCTGCCAAAATTAGATTTGATCTTAGTTTTGCAGGAACAAGTGCGAAGTCTATCTACAAAAGATCCCACCGCACCAACAGGAAAAGGATGGAGAACATATTTTCAAAACAATTCACCAAATGCAGACTACATTTTGTCAACATCCTAGCTATATATTTTAATAGTAATTTTATTAACAAATGTGTCATGCACCATGGTGCCCAGCTCACATAGGCTTACAAGACACATTCAACATATACATACAAGCAGACAGACATAAACATTCTTCAAACAAATATGTGTTCTTTAAAATAAACTGAGCTAACTGAAACACAAAAAACTGCACTTTATCTTCATCAAATTAAATAAAAAAAAATCTGGATAAACATCAAGAACTTTATCAATGCATTTCTCAAAATCATATATAAAGAACAATAAAACAAAAAGTGCATTTCATTTTCAATTTCACCCAAATCACACAAAGAACTTCTAGGATCCTCTTCTGGAACTGAACGATACCATCCAGTCTCCAGTGCCAGATCTAAACTGTGCACAGACAGACCTAAATGGGTATATTTATACATATAGGCTATGCTGACAAAATTTATTATTCTGTTTGGGAAGCAGATAGGCAGATTGCCCGCACTGAATTGGGAAAAGAGAGTTTTTGTCAATTCTGTTCTGCACCTTCTACATGGAATTCACTGTGGAAAGACTGGAGTTAATTTCACTGAGTGCTTTTAAATCAAAACTGAAGGGACTTGAGCCCAACTCCAAAACTTGCACCTGTTGGTTTTAATTTGCTTGAACTATTAGTTTTTTTAGTGTTTCTCTGTTTTTTGTTTCAGTCTGGTTGTCTTATTGTGATGTGGGAACCATGTGTTGTATTTGCTGCTGCCTATCTTGGCCTGGCCTCTCTAAGATTTTTTAATCTTAATAAGACTTCCTGGTTACATAAAGGTTAAATAAAGATTAAAGGAAAAAAAAACAGGTTGCCTCCAAAAATGAATTAGTTGCAAGTGGATATCTGATGATTACTTTCTGAGAGTTTCATTAAAACCTGCCCAGTGGTTTATGAGATTTTTTTTTGCTTATTAAGGTACAGACTAACTCCTGGAGAGGTCAAGGACAATAGTGGTTTCTGTGGTGATGAACATTGAAACACACACTGACATACAGAGGAAATTACATGGTCTTCTGGAGCTATAAAAGCTGGGTGATAGTGACATTGATGAGGACGTGCGTGGACTGTTGAATTTTTTTATTTATATATAATGATAGGATATTTATTATTGAGTAATATCTAACTTTGGTACATGAGAGGAAAAGAGCGACATGTAAAAAAACCTGGCAACAAACAGGAAGCGATTTATGACAGCATGTAAAAATGTGAGTGAAAAGGTGAGTGAGGACGGCAGGAGACGAGGAGACGACCAAGACTTTCTTTATGTGAAAACCATAAAGTCTGAGCGCTGAGGGGAGCAGAGAGGTCACGTTGGCATATTGAAAAGGACAGGGAACAGAACAGAACAGGGTCAGACAAACATGTTTTTTTTCTCAGACTTTCTCATCTTTGATGCTGGAGCTTCAGGTTGGTTGGCAGAGTTTTGTTCAACATGTTGAACTAGAAAAACAAAAATGTAAAGGCGCACTTTTAAAGACGTCACAAAAAATAAAAAGAAACATAAAAGCAAAGGACTCCCAGAGGAGAAATTTAGGTAAATATTGAGAATGATGTAGCAAAATGTGACTTAAAGAAATATTCTGGTCATTTTTAGATTTTGTACCTTATTAGCTACATCAGTCATAGAGAATAGAGTAATGCCAGATTCACACAGCAAAATAAATGTGGCAGTTTTTAGCCCCAATTTTGCCCATCCGACATTCTTAAGGATCATGGTTATGGCTCTCAAGATAATCTTGAGATATATCTGAGATATTCAGATATTTGACTCAAATTAAGTCAAAAATTTCTGAGAAAGGAATAAGAATTTTTTACTCAGTCTCAAAACAAGATCAAATAGAATTTTTTTTGGCTGGATATAAGATTTTAAAACTTGGTTAGACTTGGTTGACTCTTAAAAAGGTTGGTTGGGAACACATTAGGAATTTAAACAAACTATAATGCAAATGTTTAAATGTTTAATATTGGCCTGATATCCATCTAACTGTTGATAAAGATTTGACAGAACAGACTATTCCTTTAACTAAAAGGATGTCACATAAAATCATCTTCCAGGTATCAGGGTTGTTGATGTTATATAACTTCATAGTGTGCCCACATTGTTTTATCTCATGTAAAGTCTCTGGTCACCTCCCACCCAGCGCTCAGGCGCAGGTAGTGAATATTTTCCCTCTGCGACAGCTCCCATGATGCATTCCTGCAGCTGCCCTTCCTTTGCTCCTCAGCTTACCCACAAGGCCTGCAGGCCTGTGTCTGTTTAAGCTCAAGCGGCTTGTTTAAGCACAATGATTACATATTCATTATTTATTTAGAGACGGCTTTACAAAGCACTCACTCCATCACCCATAATTAGTGTGTCTTAATTAGGCCCTGCTAATGGCCGGAGCTGTAGTTTAGCTTGGAGCAACCTGCTGCTTCTGCCTAAATGACACGTCTCCCAGGGATAGGTTGTTGCTGTAGCTGCTGGTGTGCAGCAAACTGCACCGGGCACAGGACAGATGCAGTCCTCTAAAGAGCTGCTAAATAAATGTGTGCACTGCTATCCATGCTACATACAGCTATTATGCATTCTGGGTAAAAAAAAATGTCCAGTCTGCTCTTAGTCTGCTACATTTACCTTAATATTTGGACTGACAGCACATACAGCATAAGTGTTTTCCTGTTGCAAGTCAAAAAAACAGCAGAATTTGCAAAATGTTGTGCTACTAGCAATAGGAGCTGATGTTTTTACATTTTCTAAGTGCAGCATGTTCAGTGACAGAGATCGTAAAGTGTGTGATTTATTATCAAACCATCTGACGGAAATGAAAATAAAAGTTTAGTACCATAGCAACTTTCCATTCCACCCTGGCCCTGGTTGTGTTTACTTTGAGCAGAATGACAAATCAATGTAGGCGGGGATCATCATCTCAAACACAAAATCTTTATGATGGTACTTCTCTCCTTTCTCCATACGATTCAAGACCAGCTGAAACAGAGCAAGTCAACATCAAATAGTCCAGAGTAGCCTGGTCTGCATTAAACCCCAGGTCTCTGGGTGCCTTAAATCAGACTGGAAGAGACTCACCACAGCAAATGCAAATATGCAGAACCCGGGTTTGAACCCAATGCAAAGATGTGGTATGATGAGAGCAGCCATATTGGATTTTGAAGTCATGCTTTGTCAGAGACCTCTGACTTTCAAAGACATAATTCTGTTATGTTGGTGTTCCAGGGGATTTTTCCAACTAAAACGTTGAAAATTCTGACTTCTAAGTACAAATTGAATGCCTAATCATTTCTGTTTTAGTCCTAGACCACTTTTAGAAAATAGTTATATCTTTTTAATTGCTAATTGCTGCATTTTGTTAAAACTAGTTAGCTAGTTATGAACTCAAAAAGACCGTACCTTAAGATGCTGAATCATTAACAACAGCTGAGAGGAGCCAGTGGAGAATCACTGTCTGGTTGTTAACCATGATGAAAAATACAATATTTAACTTTACACATTTTTTATTGATGCAGTTTAGCTCCCTATAATACTACTAACATTTGGGTTTACTATGACTGAAAGATAAAAAAAAAAATAATCACTTTGCTTTGCTTATTGCTCACCTCATCTTAAAGGAATAGTTGGGATCTTTTTGAAATGGGCTTCTGTGGAATAGTATTAAGCCATTAGAAAATTTTCTGCAGCATACAGCAGTCAGAACAATCTCCTTTTGTAGAATTATAGATAATTTTCATGGGCGAGTCAAGCTAACAGTTAGCTAGAATTAGTGTAGTTCCAGAGAATTATTACGGATGTGTATACGGATAACTTCACCCTGGGGCCAAGAAATTCTCATGAAGCTGCCTGTTTTAGTAATCACTTGGTGAAGGGTCATATAAAACTGTAAAGTTTGACAGAGCTAAAATAACATTGAAAGTGTTAGCTAACTGCAGTGTGTATCATACTCTCCACTCATTGGTCAGTCAATGAAACCCTTCAACTTTCATTTGTCGCGTCACAAGCTTGTCGCATCTAAGTATACGTATACAAGTGAAATTTCCCATGCACGATTTTCTCCAGTCACTTGGCTGGAGGAGGGCTAGCTAGGGATTGTCGCCTCATCGCACAAGTTCCATAGGAAATGAATGCAGAGCGAGCGACGACGCCTCCTGTGTGTCGAGCCCTTAAAATGTTCCATTTACACTGACGTGTCACTCAGTTCTTGTTGTGGAAAACAATTCTACAGAATGATATATCACTACCATGCCTTAATGCAATGAATAGTAGCTCAGCTACATTTTTTGATTATTATTATTTACTAGGGATGCACGATAACTTATTTTAAGAACCGATAACCGATAACTTTCACCTTTTAACGGCCGATAACCGATAATAACCAATAACCGATAACATGCCAGGAGATAAGACTAGTCAAAAATGAGTAAGATCATAAAATAAAAAAACAAGACCAAAACCAAATGACACTAAATTATATTATTTGAAATAAACTCTTAGTAAACAAACATTTCTTAAAATATATCAAACGAAAGAATTTCTCAAATGGCCATCTTTTTAAATAGCTACATTATAAAAAAGACCTTTAACACTGATCTCAGATTTAAACAAAAGAGAAAAAGTTATTCCACAAGTTAAAAACAGATAACGCACTAACATCAGTTAGATTTAAATTATATTTGTTTTATTATTAATATTATCATTTGAAACATTTTTCTACCCAAAACACTGCTTCTGAGTGGGAAAGCATTACGACCGTCGCGTCATACTCACAGGAAGACGCACAGAGAGTCAGCAGCTGCTCAGCATGGTGAACCGTATCTAACAGAGATAAAAGCTTCGTTTTTTAGTGAGAGTGAACGGCTGGTTGTAAAGCTCCATCATTTCCATCGTTAAACTGCTTGAGATCTGCTTCCTCTC
>JAUBOC010000011.1:6857616-6868772 GCA_032275365.1 Anablepsoides cearensis
TTTTTTCCCCCCCCCCCCCCCCCTATAGTCTGTGGTAACATCAGGTGGCTGGTGACTTTCAAACAAAACACTGTCACTATCTATACCAAGAAGAGGCAATGGGATTCAAAGATCAGAGTGGTATACTACGGAGCAAGTTCTACAAAGCAGGGCTTTCTTCCTTTAACCTGGATCGACAAAACCTAAAACTCCCCGAACAAATTACCGGTTCCACTAGTGATTCTGATGGTTTTGGTAATGCAGACTTTCAGCTTTGATCTCTGTGAGCAGTCGCATAAAAAGACTCCACACATTATTTGACCATACAAAATACGTCAAATCCCCAAATAAATTAACAATTTTTGTTTGTTTGTTTGTAAAAATTTTGCTCACCTACATTCATAAATGACAGCAGGTAGTACTAATGTAATGCTAAAGATCCTGACAAAAAAACAAAGATTTATCATATGTTATGGGAAACTATTCATTATAATAAATCCAAATAAATACAGTATATCACAAAACTAAGTACACCACGGATCACACTGACAATACGACACTTTCATACAATGTAAATTAGTCAGTGTACAGCTTGTATAACAATGTAAATTTTCTGTCCCCTCAAAAAAACAACACAATAACCGTGTTTCCATCCAATTTTAATTCGAATTTTGAGCAAATTTTAACAATTTCGCAAAAAGGAAAAAAACAAAGAAATGCGAACCAGACGTGTTTCCATCAACTGGCTTGAAGCGAATCAGTTACGTCAGAGGCACGTGCGTAGTAAACAGGAAGTAAAAGTTGCTAAATTTGCAGGGTCCACACATCTAAGGATAATGCAGAGAAGTTATCAGGAACGCGTTGCTACTATCGGGAAAGTTGTAATTATTCTGTCATATCAACTAGTTTTGGTGATGTTACTGCTGTCTGGAGATGTAAAAAAATAAATGCAATTTTCTTCACGTTACTGGAATACTGAGAAGACGCAAACAGCGGGAGGAGGGTCCTGCTGTCAGTCGCGGCTGCAGCCGACCCAAAACTGGTACCGGGGAACAGCTGATCAGCTAGTGAGGTAAATTTTCACTACGTCACAATTTATTCGGCAAAAGTGTCTCCATCTCTCCCTTTGCGCATTAACTCTTTATCGAAAAACCCTAAAACCACCTCCAGCGAGCGTATCAACTTTGAGAGGAAGATTTTTCCAAATCAAGTCGTTTCCATTCAGCTTTTCTGATGCGTTGCTTCAAAATGCGCATCAAGAAACGTTGATGGAAACATGACTAATGACTAATTCGCTGGCAACAAAAGTGAGTATAGCCCTAAGTGAAAGTTGTGCCCAATTATCCATTTTTCTTCCCTAGTGTCATGTGACTCAATAATGTTACATGGTCTTAGATGTAAATGGGGAGCAGGTGTGTTAAATTGTTATTGTTTTCACACTCTTTCATAAAAGGTCACTGGAAATCTATTGTGACCCATTGTGGCAAAAATCTCGCTGCAGATGTGGAAGAAAAAGAATTGCTGCTTAATGTAAAGATGGTTTTGGCTACCTTAGAGCGGTTTAAAATGACAGGTTCCACTTAGACCAGGCCATGCCATGGTCGACCAGAAAGTTAAGTGCACATGTTTAACCTCATAATCAGAAGTTGTCTTTTGAAAATAGATGTTTGAGTGCTGCCAGCATTGCTGCTGAGGTTGAAGTGGTGGTGGTGTCAGCCTGTCAGTGCTCTGACCGTACACTGCTTCGGATTGGTCTAGAGGGAAGCTTTTTCTAAAGACGATGCACAAGAAATCCCATGAACAGTTGCCGAAGACAAACAGAATAAGGACATGAGTTCCTGGAACCATGTCCTGTTGTCTGAAGAAACCAAGGTTAACTTATTTGGTTCAGATGGTGTCAAGCGTGTGTGGCAGCAACACGGTGAGAAATGCAAAGACAAATGTGTGTTGCTTACAGTCAAGCATGGTGGCGGGAGTGTCATGTTTGAGGTTGTTTGAGTTCTGCCAGCTGTGGGGCACTACGGTTCATTGAGGGAACCATGAATACATGTATTGTAGACTACTCCCTGTGTTTTAAAAATCAGAAAAATATGAAACTCCAGAATCAAGAGGTTTACTTTACTCAAATTATCTAATCCCTTTATTGATATTAACACAAATTTAAAAAGGCATTATTAATAAAAAGTTATAAAAAAAAAGTATAAAGTTAGTGATTAACAAGAGCGGTTATTCAACATCCAAAAACGAAACATTCAAATATAAGAACATAAGTATTTGTGTAATAGGGTTTTTTTACATGATCAGATAAAACATCCTGTTGCAACTAACTTAAAATCCACAGCTCTTATCCTGAACAGTATGACTTACCACTGTGCAGTAAAGAAGAAAATATTACATCCACTTGATTAAAATGTTGCAAAAGCCTTTCTATAATCAGATTCACTTTGAACATTTCCACTGCCGCTGCAGGTAAAGCTCTGCTCTCAACCTCTTTGTCCTTGGATTTTGAGTTTTGTAACGCTTGCAAGACGCATTACAAAAGGCAGGGAAACCGCTGTAGGCCATTTCTCTCCAAAAAATTCATAGAACCTCCAATACCTCTCTATATTTGCTCTTAGTGAGGTATTACTTCTGCTTTGAAAGTAAGAAAAGTAAAAGCTGTGGAATATTTCATAACTTTAGCTAAGATAAACAGGAAAACTTTGAGAAATTCTAGATTTCAACTCTACCTTAAATGAACAGAAAATAAAGGACATTGGGAAAGCATCAGTGCACACATATAGTTAAAGTCAAATCCCCAAAAAGTGGGTATATCAACCTAAGCATCAATAATATCAATAACAAAATGAGACTAGATATTTAATTGATACTAGCATGATAAATTTATATTATTGTTTACACATTATTTGTATTATTGACTTTATTTTTCACAAATAAAGTGAAAAACACAGTCAGTAATTCAGAGTATCTTAATAGATTCAAGTAAAAGTATCAGCGATTATTGGCGATTCTAACCCTAACCCTTAACATCGGATTGATATCAAAATTCCCAGAATCGCCCTCCCCTACCTAAAATCACATCATAGAGATACGTATGCTCCAGTTGTTTTGTGATGGTAGGAGTAAGAATGGTCCATAAGCAGTCGAACAATCTATGTGCAGTCACGAGGTTCACCTTCCACTGTCACACCACACACCTTCCATAACGAAACACACGGAGCAGAGCTCCTGGGAAACCCCTCTCACTGCTGTACGTGTCACAGCTTGGGGTTTATTCCAGCTGGAATATCCACTCTGAAATCCACAGTTCACTTGGCTACAAACCTGTCACGGTTAAAGCACCACACTCCATTCATGTTTGGTTTTTACTATCTTTATAAGTGTATGCTTTCCATACAACAGTTGGCTTCTAGACATGGAGAGTTGAAGCAAAAATGCTGCCATTGCTGTCCGAGCACTTTTCAGCACAAAACAAACATGCCCACAAACGTCTGACCAATAACACAATAACTTTGTATTCCAAGGGGGAAAAAGTTTGGCGTGGGACTAGGGCTGGGCGATTAATCGATTTAATCGATTAATTGAATTTGCCATTTATAAAGATTTAAATTTGGGAAGATTGAGATTTTTTATTCCCACCAGTGCTCTCTTTGGGGCTTCTGTAGTTCAGAGGTCACCCCACCTGTCCCTCAAGATCATGCTTGGTACATGACATGACAATATGGCAGCTAGCAAAGATCTACTTCTCAAAAAAAAGGCACAGTTTCTTCAGTTTTCTGGATCTGGTTAGGTTTTACAACCTCGGACTTGGAGCAACAAACACCTCACTGCAAAATCTGTTTGAAGGCTCTTGCTACAAAAAGCAGTACAATAAATTTGTTTTGACAGATACTGAAACAGATACTCTATTAAGTGGGAAGCAAAATCGATTAAAATCAAAAATTGAATTTGGGATGAAAAAAATCTGAGTTTTTTTTTCTTGGGCCATGTCGCCCAGCCCTACGTGGGACACAAGGCTGAGAACAAAATGACAGGATTTTTTCATCACACTACTACATCAATGAGAGCAGATTTAGCAGATTCAGATAAACCATGCAGAGGCCTTACGTCTACACAGCCAAAGAAACAGGATATTCAAGAGCAGACTTAAAATGAATAGTAAAAAAACTAAACAAAACAAAAACACACACAAAGTTAGATTTTTTAATACTCTATTATCACACCTACTGTAATTCTGAATCTAGTGTATTCCAAAGTATTGTTTGGTATTATTGCTGTTGTTGGTAATATATTAAGAATATCACACATAGGCTATCTAATACTGTGTCTGCCAAGTAAAGATGACCATATTGGCTTCTTATTGTTGTCCCATTTTACAACCCCTTGTGCTTTAAATAAAGTGTCAAGATATAGGGGTAGATGTAGGGCCAACACCAAGAATTATTATTAATCTGGATTATCTTTCAGGACAGTGGTTCTGAATGTTGGATTCAGGACTCTGTTGGTCATGAAATTTCCAGTAGGGGGTCTTGAGATTATCTAGAATTTATATTTTCTTTAATGATGGTTGTTGTCGATATGTTGTCACAAATGTCACAACGTTAAAAAGAAAAGTCATGAATCACAAACAAAGCAAGACAATCCCTGATAAAGCTGTTTGTGTTGTCATTCTGGCCTTTGTTCAGGCGGTGTGTGACAGTCACGGTCAACTATTTTATTTCAGTTTGTTTCAGTTTAACAGTCCATTCTGGCTTTTATAGTGTACCATAAAAATAAATTCAAACAAAGGCTTGTGAGTGAAAATAGAAAACAGTTTAGTACCAGCTTACGATAAATAAATAAAACGTTAATATTATTAGAAAACTATAACTAAAAAGTTTAGTTGTACCGCTTATAAGAAGCAGGAGAGAAATTAACACAATCCTTACAGTAAAACATAATAAAAACTGTAACAATATTAAATGCCTTTTTAACTTAGCCAAAGCTTTTCATGTCATATATGAATTTTATAAATTAATTTAATGTATTAAATTTGATTTTGTGAGATTTAAATGTTATTCACTGATATATTAAATTGAAATGTGCTGAGGATATGGGCAGAAGTAAAGTCAGTACAGAATAAATCCAGTCCTGACAGGCAGGTGTTGTGTTTTCATGTGCTTCCTTATTTTTCCCCCCATTTAAATATAGGAGAATTCCAGCCACGCGTTCCTCCTGCTACAATAAACAGAAAAAGATTAAAAAAGGAATCTAGAGCTTTTCTTTTAGCAATTTAAATACTGTTGCTTAAAACAACAGAGGTTCAGAGTAAAACATAGTGAAGCTGGTGGTAAAGCAGATCTTTTTAAGACTAACATCTCAACACAGCACTGGCACAGCAATAATCAATCAAACATTGGCACTGATTTTAGTCTACAAATTTCCTCAAAATTTTATTCACTGGAAAATGTAGCTGAGAGACAACCTGTCTGACTTTATAGTGTGCATTTACCAGCTAAAAGCTTCAGTTTCCCCGACATGTTTCTGTGTCTTCTGCGAGCTCAAAAGATTGAGGAACTCCTCAGTCGTTATCTGAACAGCATAACAACCTAATGATGGCCCCCTTGGATATTAATGAAGTCCCCTCCTCCTCCATAGCTGCAGTATTTATTGTTGCAGCACCAGCAGGCATCACTTTTAAAACCATTTCTCCCACAAAATAATGATTCTTTCTGACAAATACCATATTTTCCACAAAATAATGAATCTTTCTGATAAATACTGAGGGAAAATACTAACAAGATGCATTCACCTATGCAAATGTGTAGATTCTGACATACAAAGGACAAAGGAATCTGAGAAATGGCTGAGAAAATGCAAAGAAACAGCACATCATTAAAAATAAAAAAATAAAAAAACACAAAACCCCTGCTTGGAGGCAGATCCAGACAGGTCATTAATTGGAGTATTAATTGGCTTGAGAACGCCTTCTCTCATTTTTCTCAGGGAGATGTGAGAGAGGCTTTGGCAGTGCTCCAAGATGGAGGTGAATGAGGCTCTTGGGTGGGTGGGACTGGGGGGGGGGTTAAATGTGGTGGATGAGTTTTTATTGACAGGTGGAACGCAGAGACGGGCGCCGGTGGTGCAAAAGGGCCCTGTAACGATGCCGGCTAGCTCGCCTCGTAAATTACCATCGTAAATGCACTGGCTGTACACCGCGCACTGAATGGGCAGAGTTGTAAACAAATCACTGCAAGGGGAGAATGATGAACCACCAACTTGCGGAGGTCCAGATCAGCAGGAGAAGGGGGGTGGCGTGGCGGCTGTCCAAATTTCGACTTTATGCCACATGACGTCCGTGGCTGATCGCTGAAAGCTAGAAAAGCACCTTTGTGGGGATATGTTTGAACCGTGTAAGCCGAGCTAATTTAATAAATCTGCATAATCACAATAATTTGGTAAATGAATGTGGAAAAGACCAAAGTGTGAAGTAATTAGCAACCAGCTCAGCCAGGGGCCCCCCTCTTATAATAATAAATTGTTTTAATAAATACCGCCTGGAAATCACTTTTCCTGGTGCGGCCGCACTAATACACATTAACATGGGAATTATGACAGTGACCTTGCCAGGTTTCTGTGGAGTGGTGTATTTGTAACACTCAGACAGGCTCCCATGAAAATACTGCCTCTTTGTAATTTACATAATAAACAGAGTAGAAACATATATTTAGGTGATAACAAATACTGGCCTTGCAGTGAGTATTCTAATGTCTGCTAACAAGGCCAAGTGAAACAGGTTCATTATGGGTTTGGAATTTGTGTATTAAATTGTGCTCACAGTCAGACAGAACTGCCCTGTGGTTCTGACTCATTGCTACTGGAATAAACAAAACAATACCAAAGAAGAAAAAAAACATTCTCTACATTTTCTCTTTAGTGAAAAGTTATATATATTTTTTTCTCTGCTCAGTCAAATAGATTTACATATTCATGAGTCAGTGACCGAAGCTGTATTGATGAACACACTCCTGTCGGAGGGAGGACACTGGCTGCTGAGAAAAAGAGGAAATAAGAGGGTAAAAAAAAAACAATCTTGTGAGGCCTTATCATTCAGGAAAATAAAATCATAGGAGAGAAAAATCCCTGGAACATGGCCTAGGAGTGGGGAAAGGATTGGGGGGAGAAAAAAAAGGGAAAAATGTGACTGTGAATTTGTGCCCGAGCCAAGTCGCAGCGATCAAACACCCTTTTCGCTACTTTGTGCCGCAATGGACCCATTGATGAATAGGAAAAAAAGGGGAACTGGCAAGATGGGTAGAGGGCTGAGCCAAGAGGTGTCCCAGCAGCTCCATTTTTTATTTATTTTTTTTTTTAATTGGCCACACGGGAGCTTTCTACCTGCATGACAATGAGAAGGTCAAAGACCAAGATGAAGGAGGCTAGGAAGGCCCTGGAGACCTCGTCGCTGGGCAGGAAGCCTCGGTTCAGGTTGTCCCAGCTGATCCAGTCGGTGCTGATGACCAGAACCACCACAGAGGTCAGACAGATGAGAACGGTCCTGAAAGAAAAAAAAGACGGTGAAGGGACAGGAAGAGAAATAAAACGGTGAAGGGACAGGAGGAGAAATGAAATCAAAAGATGGGAGAGAAATGGAGAAAAGGGAGATTAGGAGAGGGACGGTAAAGAGAAATCTCTGACTGACGTCATGGAAAACAAAGATCAAAACAGATTTCTCTGCTGTTTGCACCACCTGTCCAGATGCAAACTTTTTTCTGTTGTTGTTGATATCTTCAAGAGTTTACATTTTTTAGAGCTCAGTTTGAAGTTTTGGGGACTCTAGTTACAAAGCTTTTCGTAAACAATGATGTAACCTCCTGTTTCAGGAATTCCCACCATTACCTCCTGACCAAAAAAATCAATACAGCAAGAAAGTTATTATGCAACTGTGTTGAAAAAGACTGTCCTTTACACTTTGATCAGGTGCTGAAATAGTAAATAACCGAAAAAATATATTTAAATAATATATTTATAAATGTATTTTTCATTAGTGGTATTGAGCTTGATACCAGCCAGTCTGAAGTACTCATATTTGTACAAAATGTACCTGATGTGTTTACAGTTTACATTTGAAGTGCAAATATTGTCAGTTCCATGTTTAAGGAATGTATAAAAGTTGAAAAAAAATATTTTTTGTTATTTTTATTTATTTTACAGTGTTATATATTATTCCATTAGTTGAAGTTATTGAAGTTCTATGATTTGGTTGATTATATTTTGTCACCTATGTATCAGGCTCATAAAAACACCTTACCTTCAAACATCCAATTACATTTTACTAAAAGAGAAAGTTGTTATAATCTCAAAAGCATAGAAATGTTTGTTAAACGTAAGTTTCGAACCAGTTTGAAGGAACGGAGTACTTCAGTCCAGGGTATAAGATTGCGTAATGATCTGGTGGATGAAGTTAAAAATACCAGATCAATATGTATTTTAAGAGAATTTTAAAGGTAAATTTGTTACAGAAATATGTAACAATATAATGTATGTTTTGTGTTCAAGATGGAGTTAAACTTTTACGTTGTTTTCTTATCATGTTTATTTATGTTTTGTACTTTAATTATATTGAATTTGTTGTTTTTAATGAAATGAATGAATAAATATTATTATATATCCTGCTGTATATGTAATACAGCAATGATTATTTACTATAATGTATACATAAGGCCATGAATTCTTCACAAATTCTTCTTACCTTATTATTTTACCAAGGTATTTACTGGTCTAGGTTGTGTATATTCCAGTTTTATAGATGAACTGAACATAATATTTATATTGCTGTAAATAAAGTTTGTTTTAAGAAAGTTATCCGGTTTGTTTGTGAATTTTACAGATTTCTGAAGGTCAGCGTACTGTAGACATCTGAAGGTGTTTACGTGTTTGAAGATGACTGTGCATAAAAGTAAACCTCATCTAGCTGTACATGCAGAAAGAATGGAAATCAAACTCTTCCGCGCACACATTTCCATGTATTTACATACCTAACACAAAGCGGCTCGCAGAGATTGCTGTGGTGTTTCTGCACCAACTGCTCTGTATTCCCCGTTTTCTGGAAAACATTTTCAGCAAAGCGAGGGGCAGCACAGAGACCAAGTATTAATCTTCTCTTTGTATTTTTGTCTCAATGTCATACAGTGGTTATTGCGTTGCAGATAGCGACTGCCAACCCATATCCCATTCCAGGAGTTTGGGAGATAAATTTTGAGGGTTTTAATATTCTGCAGAGTGATTCTTTTACTCTGCGCGGCCAAATCTTTTGGCACTATGCTTTACAATCTGCCACAGCCCCTTTCGGCGCCCGCTGACGAGACCCATCCAGCCGAGCATTTATCAATCACATTTCAAGCTCTGGATTCCAAATGATAGCTCATCAAATCCCGCATCGATTATGACAGCACGAGCCAGGACGTCCATCAATAAAATGAAGGGTTGCAGAAAAGTCACCGAACAATTCATCTGCTTGAATTCTAATTGCAAGAGAATCAATTTCACTCAAGAAAACGTTGAGGGTTTGTGGCCAAATGCTCTCTGAAGTTTAATATGTCAACGCCTCTAGTTCTGTGTGCACATGTTAAACACTTGTCAGACTTATTCACTTGTCCTTCACTTCACACTGTGACCTAAAAAAGAAACCCAGGAGATCACGTTCACGTGTCAAAAATGATTGACAAGACGGTAGTAACTCACTGAACACCACTGGGGACTGAGCAATAGTGATAAAGCGGGTATCAACAGGGACTGGATCTATTAATCTGACAAATAATGGGCAAATTAGACATAGTTTGCAGCATTTGTTTACCATTCATTTCAGGGTCACAGCTTGTGGTATGAACGAGTAGAACGCAGGGTTGTGTCGCAACCTGCAACCTTGCTGTGTCCATCGATTTTCACCCTGTTCCTCTAATTAAAGGTGCTGACACTGACTGAAGGCAGATTAACACGGTTATTGACTGCACGCAACCCAACGACAAGCCGCTGAAACGCACACAACTCTGCAGAGCATCAGATCTTTTTATATGATGCATTTGGCAAGCTCAAAGAAAATCCAATTGCCCTAAAATTATCTAGCAAAAAAGAAAACAGATTGTTTTTTTTAATTTAGGACATACCAGAAGAGGACGATCCTGTTGTTGCCTTGTTTCCAGAACCTTCTTGCAGCTTTGCCCCAATCTGGGTAGTGCTGGTCCTGAAGCATCATGTCTGTTACCTTTGAAAGTAGCAGATGACAATATAAAATTACTACAAGAAGTAAAATAAATTAATTGTATAAACAAATATGGGACAGAAGCAAGTTTGCTTGCCTGTGAAAGTAAAATAGTTTCCAGCACCTGATAAGTTCACAAACTAAAGCTTGTTGGACCAAAAAGACAACATGTACAAAAAACAAGGTGTTCCACAGGTTCTAATCAGGGGTGGAAATTAGCACCCGCCACTGGCCAAATGCGGGTAAAATTATAAAGTGGCGTGTAGATCTGAACAATGCACCCGCCACCGTGGCAGGTGTGCAATGAACTAAAAAAAAAAAAAAAGGATGCGTTCAAATCACGCTACTGACCTTTTTCAAAAACTCAGTTTCGTTTTTATTTTGCATTTCAGAGCCTGTAGGACGTTATAACATCAAACAATCTTCCGTTCTGCAGCTATAAATAAGTTCTCCCCTCCTCCTCCTTTCCTGTGCGCTGCTCTGTCCTCTGTGTGCTCCACCTGTCCCCCCCCACCCCCCGTGTGTGTGCGCGAGTCATTATACAGGTAAATGTCCGATTATCAAAAGGAGACAATAAAAACAGCAACTTTAAATTCAGTGTTGCGGGCAGCAGGTAACAAAACCCTTTCTCAAGAGGAACCAAAGGAAGAACTGAAAGTTGCAGGGTTTTTTTAACATTAATGGAAAGAGGGGAAAAAGAAAGAGAAATGGACAAAAGAGAATTTAGCAGGGCATATTTAGTTTCATCTGTGGTCAAACAGCAAAGCTAGAGCTGTAGGATGGCATCAAGAGCAAAAAGCTGAAATCAGCTGATTAAAAACACTATTTCTAACTGTCAATGCGTGAATTTTACATAAATATTAGTTAACTTCATATTAGTTGTTAAATATTTTAATTCAATAATAACCATGATCACTTTGATTGACAAAAGGAAACC
>JAUBOC010000011.1:6887569-6901696 GCA_032275365.1 Anablepsoides cearensis
ACTATCCTCTTTTGCTCTGCTGTGAGCACTACCTAATATCCAGTTAAAACAAGTTTGTACTGTTTCAAGGGTATTGTCCAACATATCAGTAAAATAACATTTGAACATTGAAGTTGTATTGTGATTTTATAATATCTGACAGTGTCAGCTATGTAAAAAAAATCTGTATCGGCCAAAATCGGAATCGGCAGGTCAGACGAAGATCGGAGATCAAAGATAGACAGGAAAACTGGAATCGGTGCACCCCTAATTTGAACCTCATCCAGGTCAGGCTTGTCTGGGCCATGCAGTGCAAAAATGCCTACAGACCAACAGGTAAACAGAGAGCTTCATCTAACAGCTCAGCTTACTCTTCACCACAACGAACCGGTACAGAGTACGCAATACTGCGAAAGCTGCACCGATCCATCTGTCAATCTCACACTTTATTTGTCTCTCACTTGTAAACAAAACCCCAAGATACTTGAACTCCTTCATTTGAGAACCTCACTCCCAACCCGGAGACAGCCATCCACACTTTTCTGACTGAGGACCATGGCCTCAGATTAGGAAGTGCTGATCCATAAAAACTGTTTTGATTTAAACAATGAATGTCCAAATTGCTGATCCTCATTCCAGCCACTTCACACATACACTAGCTCTCAACCAATCAGTTAGAGCTGAAGATCCCGGCACAATGACGCCAACAGAATCTGTGACAACAGGCAGCCCTGGAACAGTACAAGTCCCTGGAAGGGGTCCAACTTACTGCCGGCAATGCGAACCAAACTCTTGTACCGGTTGTATAGGGACTGAATGGCCCGTTAAAACGGCCCCACAATCCCATACTCTCAGAGCACTCCTACAGTGAGGGTACCTTGAGGAACATGATCAGTCCACAAAACACATGTAGACTGGATTGGCAAACTCTCATGACCCATCAAGGATCCGAGTGAGGGTAAAGAGCAGCTCAGCAAATGTTCATATACATTCATGCATTTCATTGCAAACTGGTGGTGCTGGGTTTGCAGCTCGACAGCATGCCCATCTTTTGTTTACAACCTACACCCACATCATACACAGATGGCTTTGAGTTGCTCTCACGACAATTCTGAATCATTTTGGGAGAAAATTTGTTGCAGAACATTTTTGAACATGTTCAAAATTGAAGAGACAAAATTATGAGCCTGTACAATTTTTAAGGAAATTGAGAAGTACCGTAAACCTTTCAAGACACTTCGGAGACTCCTATCTGCCACTAACAATACTTCATCCAAAAAATGGCATCTGAACTTATGGGGCCTGGGCTTTGGGCCCTATAAAGAGCAGTGGGTCCCAACAAGGACAATTTTGGAAAAAATGGGCATTGAAAGGTACTAGAACACACACAAACAAGTGATTAAGTTATCACTCGCCATTTGGCAGGAGATAATAAAAATACATTAGCCTTTCTGACAGTTTGTGCATTGAATAAACACAGTTAAAACTTGTACTTTTTTCTTTCCTTACAGCTTTTTATTCACACGTTTAAACAAAAAAGGACTGCTCATAGAAACTATAGCTGGAAACACGTCCCTCATGTAAAAAAAAAATGCATGCAACAGGAGGCATGTGCGTACCACAACATGGTATTTACTTAGCCTTTTGTTCGTGGTATTACCCCAGCTTAGAGCTAGACAAGCAAACAGACAGACAAGGGGGACTAGCACACATGCTGCACAAAGGATCATCCAAACAAAGGCAAACACACTCATACAGTGGGGTCTAATCCTGCCACAGTCAAACACCACATCCAACACTTGCTGCTCCGTTTTAAAGCACACCTTCTGCAATGCTCATCTAACATCCCTCCTCCCATCCTGACACTTATCCGTCTATTTCCATTATAGATAAAAGTATAGATGCCATTTTAAAAGATTAAACATCCCTGTCCCAATCCAACCCTTCATTAGATTCCAATAAACTTCCCAGCTCCCTCCACCTACTTTACATACCCCCCCTTTTCCTCCAAATTAGCCTTGATTAATGTGTGCACCATGCATCGGGCCACTTTAATTAAATAACACCATCTAATTAGGGGCTGATTTTGGCTGGTGATGGACCTTTAAGATGGCGAAATGGGACTTTGTGGCACGACAGAGCGTTCATGAAGCCCGTCAAACTCTCTGGTCGGTCACACTCCCGTGGTTTCACACAAACACCCCCCTCTTTGTAATCTGACAGTTACATTAAAATGCAAATAGCCCAGATGTTAGGGTTTGGTAACAAGTGGTGGATTACAGTTCCCAGGCAGCCCCATAATGGTTGGCCCCTTTCCCCTGCCTCTGCTAATGACATAAACCAGGTAACAGGTAGAGCTGTTGACCTGGAAGTGGCTGTCTAAATATTGGCTGACAAAGCGCTGTGTGATTACACTGGCTGGAAATCTCTTTGTGGCGACTGGTAATAGCCCTGATGAAATCCTTTTTTTTTACATCACTAAATGGGTATAAATACTTGTCATCCAAAAAGATGTACAATCTCTTATCGGTGACTGTTTGCTGCCCTGATGGCGACACAGTTTATCTTCTTTCCTCGTGGATGTTTTTGCTGGGTTTAATTAAATCAAGCCCGAGACCAAATGAAAGGTCAGAGAAAATTAAAGCATATTAATGAGCGCCGAGTGTGTGCAGCATCCAGCATCATGTCAGGGAGACAGCAGGGAGACAGCAGGGGGTGGGGAGGGGGACAGTGTCCACCAACGTTGTGTCTTCTATACACACACACACACACCCCGGCCAACTTGAAAGAGGTGTGAGTCGTAAACAATATGTAGTGTTTGTGCGAGTGTCTGTGAAGAGCTGTACACACACACCTCCCTGCAGTGCACCATCATGGCTTGAAGTTAAAGCTGGCAAACCCCCGAGCCAAAACGCCAAGCCTTTCAACCCTTGGTGGTACCAAAAAATAAAAATAAAAAAAAAATATAATACCCCACAGCAGCTAGTTCTTTCAGCACAACTGAAAAGAAGAAACAGCATTCAGCCCCACAGAGGGACAGCTGCCGCAACAAAGGGATATTTTATTTTATTTATTTATTTTTTTTGGGCTGTGGCAAAACTACAACAGCTTTGCTGCGGGGCGAGGCAGAGAGGCTGGAGAGGAGCGATGCAAATATGGGGTTTTGGACACAGAACAAAAGACTTAAGTTTCACTGCATCATCAGAGCTGGACCACTCCTCTTCCTCCCTCCTCCACCCAACACTCCTGTGCACCTTTTAGCTCACTCTGCTGCAGTCGTCCCACTGTTGCAGCCCGGAGCCAGTTTTTCCAAACAGTGAGTGAGGACATAGCTTTTACATGGCCGGGTTTGAACAGAGATGTGAGCACTAATGGTTTTTGGCAGGGTCTAGGTCCTTGGTGGACCTTCTGTTGGAGCAGAAAGAAAAAAAATAAGCCGGAAAGGAGGGCAGCAGGAGTGGGTGTGAAGATGTGCAGAGACTGAGCTGGTGCTTTAGCTGGGGCAGGTTCACTCACTGTGCAACAGCGCCATCTGTTTTTCAAAGACAGCCTCTACAAGACTGATGCTGCCGCTCTACACACATGCAAAACAAGACGTTAAGGAGTTCTAGAGTTTTACAGCTTAGAGGGGATTTAATAAGTCACTATGGTTGCTTCTTTTTAAATATACTTATTGTCAGAAGTGCATTCATGAGCATGAATGCTATATTACACTTTATGTTTTTAAGTGATGATTTTAATTATATTTCTTTCCAGAGTAGAATGTTTATGATAAAAACAAGAAGTTCAAATTTATTATGCATTTTACCACATGAGTCAGAAACATATGGGCTTAACGGTATACAGGGTGAGTCAAAAATCACAGGACACACTTTTATTTCAGAAATGAAAAGAAAAATGAAATATCTCATTACCCCAGAAAGTAATGCGTTTCGGGACCTATGTTTTAGGCTATGTTTAAAACATGGCCACCATCTTGAAAACTGCCACACTGAAGCAAAGTCAAATGTTTTCAATGGAAAGGTGGTTATTTAGCATATCAGAGAAGCCCAGAAGGGTCTGAGAAATCGATTTCCTCAGATTTGCAGTGCTTCTTGTGGTTCAAAAGTTATCAAAACAGAAAGCTGCAGCAATAACTGGGAACATTGCCTGTTGTTTGATGTGTTCACTGTGCTGTCCCTGGTGCTGAACAGTGTGAAGTCATAGGCCCCCTCATCCTGCCGTATTGAGATATTTCATTTTCCCTTTTCTTTCTAAAATAAAAAGGTCATCCTGAGATTTCTGACTCATAACACCACTAACTGTTTGCATAACTGATAGAGTTCATTAAAATTGGTTAGTTTACTGACACAAACTCAACTTTTAAGCGGTTTTTAAAAAGTCAATTTATAAGTCAGTCTGCTCCATCTATTCAAAAATATTTTTAAGGCAGGGGGTGGGGAGTCCTGTTGGAACACCTGATTGTGTCCAAAGTTTTAACTACATAGCTGTTGATTTGAGGTGAGCCTTTTTATTAATCTATTCGCTTTGTGTATTGAGTACCACAGCATGATGCCACCTTTTAACTGAAAGTGAAAGATGAGGATTGGGTCAATTTAATGAGTGCTGTTAAATAAATCTATTTTGAGCCAGCAAAAAAAAAAAAAAAAAAGGAAAAGGAAAAACAACCACCAGCTGCAGTCAATTAAGATCACAAACGAATATGTCCAAAATCTTCAACACTATTTATTTAAAATTTAGATTTGTAAATGTATATATTAAAGCCTATGATGTAACTTTGACATTTTATGGATTAGAGAAAATCTAAAATAAATTAAAACTTGTGCAAAAAAGTAATCTATAAGCAAACAAAATCCGGACAGCCATGCTCATTAGTGGATGTAAACATTTGAACTGTATGTACATCTGATGCAGACTGATGCAAAGAATGCATAACTTGCAGATCTGATGAATACACTGTAAAAAAAAAACATGCCGTGTGTCTCAAAACCTCTGAGTGAATCACTCTTTTTCCGTGAGTTTTTAATCCATGTCACTGAATGAAACTATCTTGACAGTTAAAAATTGCACTCACTGTCTAATAGGAACCACTTCCTTGACATTTTGGAGCTGAAATGGGAGGCAGTATCAAGATAAAAAGAAATCCTCTTTGTGACAGCAGCACTAAGTGCAACTGCAAATGTAACTTTTCTCTGAGCAAGCAACATCCATCGTCTCAGCAGACCTGCCCCATTGCTCAGCCTTTCGCTTTCTTTTTTTTTTTTTCTTCCTCCTCTCCTGGCCAACTTGCGGAGAAAGAACAAGATGGATGCTGGCGTCATCGTGCTGGTCAGAGTGACAGATGAGCTGATTACACAAAAACATCCTTTTGGCTATAAAAACATACAAAACCTTGCCTGTAAGGCAACAGCCTTCATCTGCCTACACCTTATGGATGGTTGGAGCTTCTTGTTAATATGTTAAAACATCAAGGTATAGACAGATCCCATTAGAGCTCAGGCCTTTCTTTCTTGACAGGTTGTACCTGAAGTAACACCTGCCACAGTGTTCAGTCCTAGCCTTTTTTTTTTTTTTTTTTGCAACCCAAACAAAACTAGATGGTAAATCATGTCACTGTGACCTCCTGCCTAGATGGCTGGCTTCAAGGGCATGTTTTCTTTCCTCTGAATGGACAGACTGCAAATGCATGAACAGATTCCTGTCACCAGTTTGATGTGTGGGTGTCAAGCTCTGCTGTGCACACCGAAGTCTCAGCAGGTAAGCTGGAGCAGCAGGAAAAATAAAAAAATAAATAAATACAAGCAAGACTGAGAGACATGGCAGCAACATTTTTCTTTTTAGCCAAAAAGGTGTCAGGAAATTAACATGATCATTGGAAAATAAGTGCCGGTGCTGAAGGTGATCTTTCAGGATTAACCATCTTCCCTCTTTCCTGTGGCCTGCCTGTGATTTAAAGTCCGAGCTGATTAATCAGGCTGGTATCGAATCTCTGTTCAGGCGAGACGTTAAAATCAATCACAGCAGCCAAAAGGAAGCAGACAGAGGTTCTAACAAATGGGAAGGAAGGGGTGGGAGTATGGGGAGTGTAGGGGCAGGAAAAAAAGAAGAGATTAAATGTCTTACTCCATGCTTCCAGCCATCAGCAAGAAAAGGTTGTAGATGTGCGAGAAGATGAACAGGAAAAGGATGGTGCTGAAGAACATGGTCATCCACGAGCCGTGATCCTCGCGGAACATCTTCAGTCGCAGGTATCGACCTAAAGGACAAGGACACCGGCATCAGTGGTAGCTCAGATGTGTGTGCTTGACTAAGGATGAAAGTGAATAAATTACTTGAAGAAAATCAATATTGTTCTACTGTCAGACATGTGCCCTTTGGGAGAAGAAATTAGGATAAAAAAAAAGAACTTTTGAGGTGTCACCTCTTCAACATCCAAGTAAGTATTTCTCAAACTAATTAAAACCCTTTTTAAATTCTATCTGTGATGTCAGTCTATCTGCTGGATCTGAACTGTGTCATGATGCAAGTTCAGCCTGTCCTCAGGTGGCACCTCTGAGCAAAAATAATGGATAACCACCTTTATTGTACCCTGAGATCCTACATCTTTTCTAGGGCTGCTAAGATTAGTCGATTAATCGACGACTAATCGATTATTAAAATAATCGATGACTAATTTAATAATCGATTAGTCGTTTTTTTCTTTACTTTGTTTTTCTATCCAAACTGCTTTGACACCTTCCACTGCAGCATCTGCCTTTCTGTCTTTGACACACCAGGTTAGGACGTGGACGTCAAAAGACATTATACAGACAGGCTCTGGTATCATGGCTACCTGACTAAATAAATACAGGAATTTCAATTAGAAAATATTTTGATATTAATTTTTCATAAATTAGTCATTATAGTAATCGACCAACAAATATAATGAATCAATTAAATTAGTCATTGGACTAATCGAATAATCGTAAAAATAATCGTTAGATTAATCGAGAGATTAATAATCATTTAGGACAGCACTAATATTTTCTCTTTTTAAATTTCTGACTTTTGATTTTTAAACTGATTTTTGGCCATTTTTGATACTCAACTACCAACATTTATTCTGAATGTACAGTAGACAATAGTCTTAAAGTGTGTGCTGCTGTTAAAGACCTGGGGCATTGTATAACTGATGATCTGGCTGATGACATGGACATCTATAGACAACGACGTTGATGCACAAGCCAACATGCTTGTATGTAATTTCAGGATGTGTTCTCAGTAAAAGTGGCTCTTTCTTAAAGCATACTGCACTCCTCTGTATACTGCTCACATATATGACCCATCACATCAAAATGAGGATTAAGTCAAATTTGGTCAAAATGACCTAATCACATTTTCAGATTCTTGGCTTTAAATACAATATTTTGATACCTGGATTATCCTGATATCAATAGTAAATTTATATATATGACTTAGTTTGTCTTGTTGGTTACAATAAAACATAAATATTTGGTCTGAATCCTAATTTTATGTAATTTTAATGAGGATTTTTTTGTAGGTCAATATAAAGAGGAAACCTCAAACTATATTTGAATATTAAGATTTCCCAGTGAAAAGTAACAAAACCTTGCTAGCTCCTATGGAAAATCTCTAAATTTTAAGGCATTTTTCCTCAAAATCAGTTTTTTTGTTGGTACTGCTCAAAAAAAGTGGTTCAAAATTTTGTTTTTTAATTACCGTATATTTCAGAAAGTTCATTTAAATGATACATTGATAAAGCATTTATTCACTATGTTTGCCTATTTCTCCATAAACCACTTTTAGACTTAATCCTCGTTTCGATGTGATGGGTCACATATGGAGACTGTACAGGCAAAGCAGTTTACAGGAACTCAAAGTGGTGTATAATGGATGAGGATGCAGCTCAGGATGCAGAGATGGACTAGTGCAAGTCAGTTATTAGTTGATGTTGGTGTCCCCACTTTTCATGCTGTATTACGTAACCTTATGTTCAGGTTTATGTTGAGATTACATGTTTCTACAGAAAACATTATCCTCATACTAACAGATATTGCACTAAGCTCACTCGGGTTTCAGTCCAGAATGTGGAACCACTGGTGCTGCAGCCTTTCTGTAAATCAATAACTTGTATTTGTGATTAATGCCTTTGTTATGCTTTCTTTTATTTTTTTATCCTTTTTCATATGGACCTATTTGTGTCTTTAATAAAGTAGCTAATTGATTGAATTATTGACTAAGGGAAATTTGTAGCCCATGGTATACTTTGAAATGGTCAGATTTTGGAAGCACAAGTATAACAAGTATAACAAAAATAGGACGGGTTTAAAACTTTTATGTACTACACTGTTAATATTAAATCTAAAAATCACTGCTGTTTCAGCTCATATTTTAAATAAAATCTAAAATGATTTCACAAAACGTTTTAACTTATTTTTCCTTTTTATGACCTGGAAATACTAAAAGAAAATTCCACCCTGTTCCAAACCTTTCAAAGCAGTGCATGCACTGCACCACTTGTTGTTCTGGTCTCTTTTTACTCTAGATGGTATCGACAACAAACAGTAAAATGCGTGCCTTCAATCAAGAGATTACTATATTTCTAGTCATGGAGGGATAAATCCCTCAGAAATCTTGGAAATTCCACATGCAGATGCAATTAGACATGCATAATGTAATTGCACAACAGCTGGCATGTCCCTGATCTACCTCCCACACTGCCCATGGGACAGATTTAGGGTGCAATCAGAGTTTAGAAAAGTTCAATGATATTCATAAAAATAAATCAATTTACAAGAACTGTGTTAGTAAAAACCAAAGAATACAAATTTAGAAGTCTCCAAAAACACACACACACAAAAATAAATAAAAATTGGGAGCAGTTTTTGTTCCTAAGCATCTCTCAACAAAAGCAAAATTCACACTGGACACATAATCTGAGAACATTTACTCTCAACTGTGTCTGCCGGCTTTGAATCATGTCTTTCTTATTCAGAACTAATCATGTGGTTATGAGTTTATGAAGAGTATAGTGAATCAAAATGAGAATCAGATCTCCACCATCCTGCCACGTTGACTATATCAAAGGTTAGTCACCTTAGAAGTGTGCAAGCAAGCCAGATGAGCAACCAAGAATCTAACATAACAGATAACATACTGCAGAAGCTGCCATAATAAAAATAGTTAAGCATAAAATCATGCAGTGCTTAATTAAAATGAGCAGCAACTGTGTCAAAACTCCAATTTACTTGATAGACTGTTTCTAATGTTCTGTTTTACTGCAGCAAACACAGGTGTTAAGAAATACACCTGAGTTAGCAAGGTTAGCACACAGCTCAATTACTGTTGCTTATAACTGCATTTCTCTCACTCACACACACACACACGTTTGTTCTTCTATCTTCATAGGGACTTTGCATTGTCTTCCATTAATTTACCAGTCATTTCTATAGCCTAACCCTGACCTCACAGGTTCATACTTGACTCTAAACCTAACCTAAACTCAAATCCTATGCTTGTCCTAAAGCTAACCCCTGACACCAATGGTATTTCCCCCAATGGGGACTGGGCTTTTGTCCCCATAAGGAACAGTGGGTCCTTACCAGGCTGTGTATAATGGGAAAATGGTCAGAAATCATCCCCACCAGGTAGCAAAAACATGTACACACACACACTCGGCGCTTCATCTCTGCCATCTGTATTCTGGTGCCAGTAGAATCCAGGAAGGACCCTTTGTTTTTCTCTCCTCCAGCTCAGTCAGCATCCCTTTCAGTAATGGCTCCTCAAGAGAACTCATCGTATTTCCGTCCACTCACGTGTGCACACACACACACACACACACACACGCACGCACGCACACACACTGCTGAAGAGACAGCGAAGCAGAATGCTCCATTTATTTTCCCAATAAAGCCTGGCTGGTTTACTCTTCAATAGTTCTGCATACTGCTCAGCCTCTGCTACCCCAATCTTCTTGTTTTTTCTATTCTCCACTTAAATGCAGTGAATTAAACTCTTACTGGAAGTTCAAGTGCTACTTAAATGGTAAACAATTAGAACATTGATCTGCAGGTAAATGTCAGATTGTATTTATTTTTTTACCTAACACAAACTGTTAGATTTTTTGTTAGATGAAATTTAACCTCAAAATCTTGAAAATCAAATAAGCTTGATTTAAGAACACATACATGTCGTGCGATGTGATACTTTGTGGCTCGTCACAGTTTCATAACTGCACGGGTGAACTTAATTGCCTACTAAGCTTAGATGTAGGTCTGCAGTGTGTACTGTCAGATCTGACTCTGAAAACAGCAAATTGTGCCAATGAACACAGATCCACAGCCAGGATTTAAACAAGAGCTGATTCAAGACAATTCAACAAAAGGCGTTTGAGTCACTGCACCTCCCTTACAGTAGAGGACCCTGATAAGAAATGATTCATGAGCACCGTCCACTGAGGCTCGGCTGAGCAGGGGACAACTACAAGACAAATGGACAATACACACAAAGGATACAAACACACTTAATATACCCTTTTTAGTGTGACTCACTATAAATATGAAGGAAAAAAACAGTGTATATTAGATTAAAAAAAGATTTGAAGAATAATTTTTCCATAATTCACCAAATAAAATGTCAACCTTTAATGAAGTAGAGCCTTAATCATTGGTGCAGTTTTGTCCCCACCTATTGGGGATTTTTAGATATGACAGAAGTGTTTCCTTAAAATACGGTTTCAAATGATTTGTGACAATAGCAAACTAGTTACAAAAGATGGTGAGACCTACCTCTCAACAAATTGTTTTTTTTACAAGACAATTAGGGTATTTTAACTGTGAGCTTTATGGTTACTAGTCTGCTTCTTTGTTTCATAATGAGACTCAAAGATGTGCTTAAGTTATAAAAACAGATTTATGGAAGAGGTCCACTTACAGATGATGCAGACTGCTGAAACACAAACATTAACAAGTAAAAGAGATGTAGCATAGGCACACAGGGAGAAGCAATTATCTGTAATGTTTAAAAAGAAGTTCTACTTAATCCCCTGTTCATTGTGCACTTAGACACACACAGACACTCACACACACACACAGACAGACACACGGGCTGTAGTCTCCGAGGTAAAGAAGACAGTACACCGACAGCTCTATCTGAAGCAGACAGCTGATGGAGGACGAGTGAAGGTGATCTAAGATGTGATCATGATGAGAGCGCTCCTCAACAGCAACACATCTGACACAACTACACCAGGTGAGTTCAACTTGGTTCGGTTTATCATGCAGCTTCAGTTTTACAATATTTACAAAGTGATGTTTTAATTATTACACAACCCATTTAACTAAAAAGTGCTAGTTCATTTTATTTGATTAACTTCTTTTAATTTCCTAAATTGGCTGCAGTATAACAATGTCAAACTCTCCTCGACAGCAAATGTTCTTAAGAGAGCAGCCGTCGGTCTGATTAATACCCACAGTGTGGGAAATGTGAATGATTTGCAACTTTTATTTATAAATTGTTTTAAAGCATTTCTCCTTCCCAGTGCTTCAACAAAAGAGATTTATACTGTTAAGACATGCTGAATGAACAAATTAATGTGTCATTATCTCTAATTAAGTGCAAACAGAAAGCTACTGTGTTGGGAGGCAAAGGAGCCTCAGTCCCTCAGGTTTAACTGTTTGTAACCAAGGTTTAATTTCCTGAACACATTGGTGATGAATCCACGGAGAGTCCTGGATACAGATATGTATTATAAATTTACACAGTCAGTGAATGAACTCACTGAAAGAACATTATTAAATTAAAAAAATGATGATATTCATCTGAAAGTAATTAAAATATCTGATGATTAAAGGCTGTAGCATTCCTTAAAGGGATGCATATTGTCCTTCACCTTTCATGACAGAGTTTTAAAATTAAACCATCTTATGATAAGATGGGAGTGATAAGATACTAACGCTATTGTCATTTTAGTCAAATCTTAAAAATTATGTTATTAGCATTATTGTAAGATCTGATGAGATGTGTTAGAACTCAGAAAGATGACTTAGTGGTTATTACCCCAAAGCAAGAATATCCTGGGTTCAATCCCCAGCTTGGACCTGGAGTCCTTCAGTGTGAAGTTTCACCCTGATTTATTACGAGACATTAAGACTTTTTGTTCGTCACCACACTACAATTCACGTTAAATGTTTCAGACTATTTGTTGTTTTTGTTCTTTGTTAAGCCAGTTTCTCTAACTTAATGAGTGAACACATCTTCATTTGGTCTCAAATGGCATCAAAGACAACAATATTAACACAGACTCCTTCTCTTCCCAGATGTGGCTCTCAGATTCCTGCAAGAGTCTGAAGATTTCTGCAGCAGTTTTGAAAATAGTCAATGGTATTGCTTTGTACTGCTGGCAATCGTCACCTTCACCCTTTCTGTTGGGATCCTGGGAACCCTGACAGTTGTAGTATACTACACCTGCTTGGGGAAAACCTTAAACACCAGTGATGTGCTTCTTTTGAACCTCGCTCTGTGCGACTCTGCCTGGATCATCACCCTACCCTTAAACCTCTACTACAAATTCCAAAGACAGAACCCTCGATCTATTCAGACATTTTGCAAGATCAAAAATGTCACCTTTAACTCCAGCATATACGGCAGCATACTCTTCCTCACCCTGATCAGCTTTGACCATTATGTAAGAACAGTGCACCCAATCAGCTCTCTACGCTGGTGGAATGTGGGTAAAGCCAAGACATGCTCAGCCTGTGCATGGGCCGGGCTCATCCTCATTGCCATTCCTGACTTCTTCATAACTTTTGCTATTCAGCGGTCAGAAAATACCACCGTGTGTCTGGACCACTTTACGGGCCCTTTTCACCCTGTCAAAACAATCACCATTATCAGAACAACGGTATATTTCTTGCTCCCTTTTTGCATCATGCTGTTCTGCTACATTATGACGGTTCAAGTGTTGAGGCGTCCTCCTAAAGGAGCAAGGAACAGAGGAGCCCAGCAAACGAGAAGGAAACCAGTGCAACTCATCACTGCAGCTGTTCTCGTCTTTGTGGTCTCTATTGTGCCTTACCACTTCATGGTCATCATCCTGGTGTTTATGCAGATCCATGGCCCAATAAACCCCTCCAACATTAATGTTCTTTATGTAGCCTATGAGTTCTGTGAAGCAATTTGCAGTTTAAGCACCTGCCTGGACCCAGTGCTCTATATTCTGGCTACTGAACAGTTTAAGAGGAAGCTTCTGGCTTTAAAAACATATTCATACAGGAAACTGTGCTGCAGAGCTAGCAGAAGAGTTGGGATCATATTGATGAAAGAGTATTAAAGAGTATTAAACTATTTATTTTTCTATTTGAAAGGGCCCTGGTAGTATTATAGTTACAAATGCCAATGGTTGACAATACAGTCACAATTACAACAACATTTCTACAAAGGTTTAAAAAGTTTTATCAAGTAGGTATCACACTGTACACACTCCTCAATTATCTTGAGACTATTATTGCATGGCCACAATATCATTTTTTTTTATCCAATGTCACCGGATGGGCACCATCCTGTGGTGGTAGAATCTTCTTAAAACTAAGTAGGTTTGCAGACAACATGTCAGTAACCAAGATTCAGATCTTCGCTAATTCAAACCTATAATTTTCATTAACAGTCTGATCTGTTGATTTCAATTATGGCCAATTTTAATCAAGTTCTTCAAGAACTTTATATAAAAATGACTCTGTTTGCATTTAATTGTTGGATAAGCTGAACATGTATGCTCATAATAAAACAGTTAAATAAAAAATTGTGTTTTCTCTAAACATATTTTCATCCAGTTTATTAGTTAAAATCCAGCTGACAAGATATTACAGTATCCCCTCTTTATATTTAAATCTTTAAATTCTTGGTCATTACCATTTTTTTCTTTTTCTAGACTTAAAAAAAATGTATAAAATCATAGGACAGTTTTCATTTCTACCAGACTACAAAGAGTGGCTGTGTTTTACAACAAAACATGTACTATTAAAAGGTTTTAATTTGGTAAACCAAAACATTAAATTTGTTTGCTTATATATACAGTGAGTGAGTGAGTGAGTGAGTGAGTGAGTGAGTGAGTGAGTGAGTGAGTGAGTGAGTGAGTGAGTGAGTGAGTGA
>JAUBOC010000011.1:6987034-6998506 GCA_032275365.1 Anablepsoides cearensis
CCCCCCCCCCCAAAAAAAAAAACAAAAAAAAAAAACAACCTAAACTTTGATCCTGAAATCGAAGACATATATTTTGACAGCAGGTATGGTTTCAAAATTAGTTTGTTCAGGAAAGCATTATGTTTTTTGTTGGGTGACATCAACACTCTTCATTTACAAAAACAAGTCACGTACAGGTAAAATTTTATAATGCATTTAAATTTCACCGTTACTTTGATTGCTATAAAATAGAGAGTTTTTACTTAACAAAGGCTCCTTAGAAGCAAACAAAAATGTGACAAGTAGGTAGTGGAAAATGTGCGATATGAGTCTCTGAGGTTTGTTATTTTAGTGCATTGTTTTTACAGGCCAGTCAAGACATCTCGGCTTATGGTTTGTAACATTTTCCACGAAGTGATGAACAAATTTATCACTTCCTGAGAACAAAATACAGTTGATTTCTACATCCGAACAGCATGTTTTCCATTGTCAAATACCCATCAATTTCAGGGACGGCTATGGAGCAATGCTGCCCTAAAGAAAACATTCCAGGGACCAGTATCCTGCTTAAGTGTTCGCATGAAATTACCATGTAAACATCAACGTACCTCATGGCTGGAAGAAGCACTGTGAGAGACTGAGCTGTCACATCTATATTAGCATTCTTCTATCAGCAGCTCTGTCCACATATGATGATGACACTCCTCCTACTGTCAGAATGTGAGGGGAAGTGCATTTTTTTTACACCAAAGTTATGAAAAGCCCTTCTCACGTAGCAGCCTGTGCATGAATGCATAAGGCAGATTACACAACCATGACTTTCTTGCACATTTATAAATGAGTAATACACAATTTGGCACCACTTCTCTTGATTTGATTGCCACTGAGCAATAATGGACACTTCTGAATCAGCATGTCTGTAAAAGTGGCACCTGAGGCTAAAACAGAACAGATTTTATGTACCAACTGTATAAGCTCAACACACACTACACAGCCTGCACACATGCAAGTGTGTGCTTCGTCAATGACGCCTCTTCTCTTCCCCGCAGATTGGAACCTTTACAACACAACATGGTGAATACTTTTTGGAGCCGCTTCTCAACGCGGCAGGGGAGGACTATGACGAAGAGCACAACAAACCCCACCTTGTTTATCGAAACGAGAGGAAACAGAACGTCTCAAGTCCCGGTGAACCCTGCGCTGCCTCAGGTAACAGACAGCTAAATCATTCAGCCTGTAACCACCATCTCTGATTTTCACCCGCAGACACTTATCTTTTTATTACCTGTATTCACTTTCTGACAGATGGCAATAAAGTTGCAAACGTTTTTAGTCACAGATTTTCACTAATGGTGGACCTAAAATACTTCAGCTCCTGACTAAAGACTGATACATCCATTCTCATGTCTCACTTACAGTTTTGCTATTGGTAAATGGGGTAAAAACCCAGGTGAGTGGGGGCCTCACTAGCTGCGTTTCCATTGACCATGAAATGCGCAAATTTAAATTTCGAAAATAAATTTGCTTAATGGAAACACGTCAATTTTTAAAAACTTCCGTTTTTCGACAAAATGCTTTTGCGCTAGGATGAGGTGTTTTCAGCCGTATCAAAATTGGTGTATTTTGCAAAACTGCAATGGAAACACTTTTTTTGCATCACAGGAGTCACGTGATCAAGAACTGTCTGTTTCTACTGGCGAAAAGACGATAAAGACAAAGAGACAACAGGAAGTAGTAGTAAAATCGCCAAAGTTGTAAAATAAAGTAGTAAACTCACCGACTACAATTTCCCTAAAACGCCACATATGTATCCACTCCCAAGTATCAGGGGCTTGTCGCTCGAAAGCCTGGATAAGACGCTGACGTCTCCTCTGACCACTAGTGTTGTGGTAGCAACATGCTTGATTGTTTACGTCCACCACGTGAATATGGCGAGAACAAGCGTATTCACGCGTGATTTCAATAGCATTTCTTTCTTAATGGAAACACTGCAATTGCAAAACGGTGTTTTTTTGACATTAACAAAATATTGACAAAGTTTTGCGCACATTTGTAATGGAAACACAGCTACTGAGCTTTTAATCAAACCTACACATCTCTCGGAAGAAGGACTCCAGGTTATAAACACTCAGTGTTCTGAGCTTCTCAGAATCCATAAAAGGTTCTCCAAGAATATTTTTTTTCCTTTGACTGCTCAGGGCCAGGCATCACTTACAGTTACAACTTTGTGAGTATGTTTGTTCATGAGGAGCAGCGTGCTCTTCTGAATAATTATTTTGCTGAAAATGATCAGCTCCCAGAAGCCGGTTGTTAACTTAGCAAGATGGAACTTGCAACTAATGTTCACAGTTTTTTTCTATCTCTGTGGTTAACAACAAAAAAATCTAAACAGTTTTCCTCCCCCGACTCCTCATCTAAAAGCTCTTCAAACGTCTGCTACATCAAGTAAAAAAAAAAAAAAACATTGTTTTTATATAACGGACACCGGGATGGAAAAGAAAAGGGAAAATAAATGGAGAAAGGTGAAGAAAGAGATTAAAAGGGAAACAAGGAGATAATATTAGAGAAGAGAAAGAAGTAGTGAGAAAACACAAGATTAGTATAGTCTAGGGTCTGGATCTTGATGATCTTGATCTTGTTTCATAGCGCTGTTCAATAGATCCATCCTCTGTGGTTAAGAAGGAAAAAATAAAGGTATTACAGTGAGTATAGAAAACAATACAAACAAAAAAATAACTGTTCTGCAACTTGGTTCCTATCATTCTCTGGAAGGAGACGGTTAAACGATTTGGATGGTCTTCAAATGTCACATCTCTAATGCCTAGCTATGTGTGACATGTGCTACATTGGCAGTGCTGTGGGAGGGATTATGATGATTTTCCCGCACATCTATTACACAAGTACAATCAGCAAGAAAAAGATGTTCATCGTTGATCACCTGTTTCACGTCTTGTGTAAATATAAACCAGCTGTAAGGGATGTTAATGAAAGCTCCTCAATTAAATTAAGCAAAACTGGCTCCAGCCCTGTTTGCTGTTTTCCCTTCACTTCCACTCATGCATTCACAACGAAATGTGTGACAGGAGCTCAGATGAGTTGTAGAAATAATCTCTTAGTCTGAAGTTCCATAAAAAAAAAAAAGTTTTACTGCTTGGGAGGCAGCTCCCCCTCCCCAATTGAATTAGAATTTTTATTGTTGAGTCCTTTGGGTGGCACAGAGCCAGAGGAAAGCAGTGTGACGAAGGGAAGTTCACCTCAATGGAAGTTTTCCTCAGAGGCAGCTTCGAGGGCGGCCTTTGTTGTTGCAATGCAATAAATCTTTTATGTGTGGAGTTCTTGTGTTGTTTGTTGTCTGAACCCAGTCTTTGTCATCCGACGGTGGCCATTGTGTGGGGTGCTGCTTGAAAAACCCTGGACTGACCTGATGGGCCAGGCCAACACCACCTTAATATGCTTTGGCTTTTCACTCTTTTAGTCTGTGTGTGGCAACAGAGACTGAGACGGAGGGTCTCTGAGCCCCCCACACAGGCTTGTATAAATACACTGAGTGGGTTGAGTCTGTTTGAATGACTTAAGATGTCCCAGAAATATCTTATATCCTTGCAGAATTCAAATGTATATGTATCCAAAGTAAACCGGGAGTGTTTAAGAAGGAAAAGTATAAATGAGAGAGACACCTGTGGGGCTTCATCAAAGGAGGAAGCAGGTAAACAATGAGCCGAAGGATTAAAAAGACAGTTGATCCTCAGATGGGATTATGAGGTGTCTCAGGTTGAGGCTCCTCAGCTTTATCAGATAGGTGCCTCTCCAGATGTGGTGATAAAAGGCTCTTTGAAGGCCACACTGAGCCAAAACTAACAAGACTGTCTTGGCTTTTTATGGGAAGAAGAGCAAAGCACGCTGCTACTAGCAGGTTGGATGTAAACACGGACTTGGCGCGTGGCGTTCTGCTTGCAAAACACTTGCAGTTTGCTGCTTGGTTCATTTTCCAACAGAACCTGAACGCACCTGTAGCTCCTCTTTTAGCTTTTCTTCACTCTGAGGCAACTCTGTGCTACATGTCTGTCTAACAACTTTCATCTTGTTGCTAAATTAAATCAGTGCTTGATTATGACTGGAAATTTTGAAGAAACAAAACTTAATTTGTTAGTTAAGCAATGAAAATGCAGCTCTTATATGTAGCAGCATGGACATCTTTATTGCAAAGTGCCTTAAAATTTTTTAATGCATCCTGCCAGGCAGCCATTATCATTACCTGTTTTTTCTTTTCTGGATTGCAGTTGTCATTGCTGCACTTGACGCTAAAATATAGCATTTGTGGTAAAGGAATGTCACTGACTTAAACAATTTTGTAGTCAAACTTCAAGCCATTTGAACTTCTTGACCTTTGTGCCACATCTTTGAATGCTAGAAAACACTGAATTAAAAAAAGTATCAAATAATATTTTGACTTCCAAATAGACCAATGGATCAGACTTGTGTAACAGAAAATATTTCTAAGGGTAACAAATATTTAATAAAATTTAGTTTAGTTCATAGATGTTTGTATAACCAGAGGTATTAATGAAGTTTTATAATCTATCACTACATTTACATGACCCAAAATCCTTTAATATAGATTTGAAGTAGATTCTAGTATTTTTGAAAAGTTATAAAAGCAGTCCTTGTATAGGTCTCTCATTCTATGACTTTCTTATTCTTTTTTTCTGTGTCTGTGAAGAGGGCTCTTGATTTAAATCAAAACTACAGTGCTTTGGCAGATTGGAGACTTTGAAGAGGTCTGGAGAATTTGAAGCCCTCTTATAGGTTCAAACACATGGAAATGCTGAATGCTGAGTGCACCCACTTCCATTCAGCCTCCCCTGCTTGTAAAAACAACTGTTTTTCTTACACATTTACCAGTTGGTGAAACTTGATTATTCTTTATCTGCATTTTTGTTTGTTTGCATGTCTCCCTGAAAGAAAACCCTTTTAGAAAACTGCAAAAATTACAATAAAAAGCACAACTTATCAGCTTAAAAACACTTCTATTAAGGCATTGATGTCCCTTCAGATACTATGTTCCTGACTGCTGCTTTAGTGCAACAACTGTAGAATAACAACTGGAACACTTAAGGCCTTAAGGCACTAAAACCTTTCCACTCAAAAAAATGTGTTGATGGAAAACAAAGGCTATATGCTCATATAAATGTATTTATATAAGGTAATGTTTGCTTTTCAACTTTGTCAACCTTGACACATTTAAATCCTTGACATTTTCACGCATGTGCCGTCACGGCCTGAGATATGTCAGAAAGGAAAGTGGACTGATGAGGGTCGTTAAAGTGGAAACTTGATAGAAAAGGATATTTTGTTATTTCAGCAGTCAGGACATGGCATAAACCTGTCCTCGGCAGGTTTTTTCTCATTCCGTCTTCATGCACCATTGAGAAAAGCACCCTGCTGTCACTGAATGAGCTGTTGAATGGGCTGGAGTTTTCCCATCCCTTGGCTTTCAGAGTAAAACTAAAAATAAGGAAATTTGTCCGCAAATCAGAAACAGCTGCACAACCTTTCCAGTGCATTCTCACAGACTGAGATCCTTAGCAGTTGCAGCAGTTCTCGTCCCCGCTCAACCAACCTGGGTGGCGTAAAGGCTGTTTGGAATACCACGGGTGTAGATAGCTGTTGAGTGGGTGATTAATGTTTCAAGTTACAGAGTGTCGTGCTGCGCCCGATTCGGGATTTTCAAAAGCATTCAGAGGAGACGCTCACCGGCTCAGATCACAACAGAGCTCCCACCTCTATCGACACACTCCACAGGGTATCTGTCTCTGAGCCTGCATGCGTATCCCTGTGTTGTCCTTCGGATGGGATCACAAGAAGGATGAGGGTGGCTGCAGATAGGGGCAAATTCTTCTGTCACTCCTCACATTGCGTTTTAAAATCTGTGTCAAGACAAGCAAGTGGGGAAGGGAAGCAAAATCAAGCTGGAGTTAGTATCCATTTCAACCTTTGAGGTGTCGGATTTAGTTTAAATTACTTAAAAATGGAATAAAGAGACAACTTTAAAAGAAACTGAACATGTAGTTTAGTTTTAGTTCAAACCTTTTCTTATTTAATGGCCAACTCAGGGCAGCAGGGTTGATGAAATGACACACAGTGTTGGTTTAGCTTAACTCTTAACACAATTTGGGATTAAGATTTTCTGCTTCATATTCACACTGTATATTAGAGATGTGACGTTCGCGAACGATCCGAGTCTTTTGAACGGCTCTTTACAACGAACGATAGGAGCCGGATCGCGGGCAGTAACGAGCCGTTTGTAGTTTTATTTCTTTTATTCCTCATATAATCTTTATTTTTTCATACTTAAATCGCTCCCAGTTTGCTTTTTCACGGAAAACAGGCGAAGTTGTGGAGTACAGAAGCTCACGGTGAAAGGGGGAGGGGGGGTTTCCGCTTGAAAAACCCGTGGTTCCACCCACGTGACGGGCTGACGTCATCACGTACGGCAACGTGATGACGTAATACGTTCAAAATCGAAAGGCTCTTTTGAACGGCTCTATGAAACAAACGGCTCCCCAAGATCCGGATTCCTTCAAAGAGCCATTTATCCCATCTCTACTGTATACATTTAGCTCAAATGTTAAAATATTATTTTTTTTAATTAATTTACATGTAAAAATACATGACCTATACATATACATATACAATATACGACCCAGGTTCCTTTAAGTCGGACTTCCCAGCGTAAAACATTTTCTATTTTGTCTCTGTAGAGTCATGTAAGTCCACTTGTCGATCATGACTTCTAAGTGTGTCTGTAATGATATGTGTAATAGTAATTTTATTTTATACCTACAATAGCAGTTTCTTGACTTTTTTAGGCTTGTTTGTCTATGTAGTTCTGTAGTCACAGATTTGCATTGGAGCTCGGCGCTCTGAGCTAAATTTTACAACACTGTATTTTTAACAATTATACCGGTATCACTGTATTTTTCCTTTGATGCATATCTATGTGTTATTTTCTACTGACTGAGAGGGGAAATACTGCAGTAAAGTGGCTATGTGCGATACTGTCATTTCCACACAAAGTTTCTTACAAACATTGTCACTAATGACTTACCTTCCCTCTGTGCTCTTGGTACAACGTGGTATTGCTATTTGGCCAAAATATTTGCGATCTAGCGCCACATAGCCAAGTTTGATCCATCTAGTATTATGACCATAGCTCTGAAACCTTCTTTTTCCATGGTATGTATGGACCATGACCATGCACTGACAACTTTAATTAGACAGAAGTCTCAGAATACTGGCGTTTAGTTACAATCTGAGGTTTTAAAGCCAAAGTACAGAAACCACCACCTGTGGGAGACAACTTGTCTTTCCATACTTTCTGTGTCCATCTCTACCTCACTCACAGTGTTTGAATAGTTTAAAACGTCTGTTCCAAATCCTGTAGGCCGTCAATGTGCTCTTATCCTTCTTGAGCTGACCTACCACCTATTGTTGCTAGGTAAAAAAAAAAAAGCTTGTCAGGGTTTTGCAAGTGTGCAGAGTAGTTTTTTGTGCATGGATGTGTGATGAGTATGCTTGTGAAATTGCATGGCATCGCTTAGGGCTGTCAGTGGATGAAGTGCTCCACTTAGGAAATGAGCAAGCACTACAAAGGAATGAAGAAGGAGCTTCTTGAGGCAGCCCCAGCCTGTGCTGCATTTTTCCATCGACCTTGCTACTGATATCGGCGGAGGCACCTGCCTTTTTTCCACACTCCCACAGTCTGTCTTCCTTCATTTAAGGCATCCTTAAAAAGCAGTTTTATGAACTGTTGTGTTGCTGTTGGTCCTTACAGAAAAAAGCAAAACAGAACACGTTTTGTCCTAAAAAAAAAGCATTTATTTGAACATTTTTATTTATTTGAAAGTCTGTATTAGAAATAAAAAAAAAATGTTTTTCTTGTGCCTAAAATGAATCTGAGCAGACACGTTCTGACTGCTGTCTGTCTCAGCTTTTATACACAGCATGACAGACACTTGGTGTCATTCGATGTTACAAAATCAGAATCTCTGGACAGAGCAGAACAGAGCTACAAGCAGTCGGTAACTTTAATAGCTTCCATGTGTTGGTCTGTCCTGAAGCCTTGGCCCTGTTGAACCCTATCTGTTGTGTTGTCACAGGAGTTCCCGCGACAGATTTCAGCCTGAGCTATTTTCTGTCACTGTCTACTGTCTGGGTATTCTCAACAGATGCATGCTCATTGGGATGATTAGTACAACCAGTGTGATGGTGACTGATTGCTTGTTGACATGAGTGACAGTCAGTCAGAGGCATGAGGCAGTGACAGGTGGACGGTAAGTTCCTACAGAGGTGGAACGAGGAAAGTTAAATCTGAAGGCCGGCTGGGGAAACATCAACAACACTGCCTAAAACTCCAGCTGCTTATTATCAGGAAGGGAAAACGTTACTCAAACCCCAATTCAAAGACCATCTGCAGACTATCATGGCCAGAGGTGGTTTGGGATTTTAGTAGGTTTGCAAAGGTTAGGAGGTTAGCTTGTCTGTCTTTACTGTGTTGGAAAGTAATTACTTATTTAAGCTTTTTTACCTGTTTTAGCAATCAGCTGCTAAAACCACCACACAAAAACAGTTTCTGAAGCAACTCCAGAAGAGATATTGCTTCTCTGCAAAACAACATAATTTATTAAAAACAATAAATTGAACTGAGATCAGCCAGATGAAAAAATCAGGAAACAGAAACAGGACTGAGATCACCTGTGTTGCCTCATGAATGTTGGCCTACTTGACATCATCACTGCATGAATAGTGTAATTTTGCTTAACTTCTTCAATCCAGTTCATTTGTTATTTTGTGTGGCACTGGTCAATTAAAAATACATTAAAAAGTAAAACACATTGTTAACAATTGCAAGGAACGATGACAAATATAGTGAAAGTTTGGTCTCGTCTATGATTTTTCTGGTTTTAATAATTTGCACAATTTTTCTGGTTTTAATAATTTGCACAGTCAGGTTAATTATCACATATTTCTCTATCTATACCCATGCTTATCCACATTAGTTTTAAATAGTATATGTTAGGGTACCAGTTTTTCTCAAACTGAGTACAAGTAGGAATACTTCACTATGAGTACTCACAGATACTAAACACTTACTTACTTGGAACTTCAACATTACACAAAGACCTAAAAACACATTTGTTCTATTTAAAACAAGGTGATGCTCCTTCCTTAAAGACCTACAGCCCCCCTGACTCAATCAAATCATACAACATGACATATACTGTTCCAAAAATTTTTAATAAATGAAAATAACAATGAAGACTTTTTCAACTTCTAAAGCTTTTCTAAAAATAGAGTTGACAATCTTTTCACTTGAAATGTAAACTGTAACCTATTCAACATAGCACTGATACAAATATATCAATACTGATATTGGTATGGGTTTCGAGTATCAGGGTATTTTGTACAAGCACTTGTAAAAATGTTGGTATCAGTACCGGATACCAACATCGGTATTGGGACATCACTAGCCTTTGTACAGGGGTTAGGCAATGAAACTGAAACACCTGTCATTTTAGTGTGGGAAGTTTTATGGCTAAATTGGACCAGCCTGGTGGCCAATCTTCATTAACTGCACCAGTAAGAGCATAATATGAAGGTTCAATTAGTAGGGTAAGAGCACAGTTGTGCTCAAAATACTGCAATACACACAACATTATGGGTGACATACCAGAGTTCAAAAGAGGACAAATTGTTGGTGCATCTGTGACCAAGACAGCAAGTCTTTGTGATGTATCAAGAGCCACAGTATCCAGGGTAATGTCAGCATACCAAGAAGAACCAACCACATCCAACAGGATTAACTGTGGACGCAAGAGGAAGCTGTATGAAAGGGATGTTATAGTCTAAAACCAGGTGTTTCAGTTTCATTGTCTAACCCCTGCATATGTACAGTATATGATTGTGTGTGTAATTTGTGTATATGAAATAAACCGTATGTGTAGATGGGGTGAAAAACAAATGCACCCTAAGTGCTGGAAACCTCCCATCCTTCAGTGGGGTCAAAAGGTTCAGCACTTTGCGTTTAAAAGCCTTCTTCAGATGAAACAATTTGTTGTCTTTACTTCTCCCTGTCTAGCCACAAAATTGCTCTTAATTGTCTCGCTGTCTGCAGGAGTCGTAACATTTATCCCTTCTTGAGTCGCACTGTCAGGTAATTCCAGCAATCAGACTGTCTGACCCTGTAGAGGGGCTTGGCTCTGCCTATAAAGTTAGGGAATACTGTCTATTTAATTAGTAGCAAGGAAATATAAGCTTAAACTCTCAGCCGCTCTCTGTACAAGAATGTTAATTAGCTTTACAATGAAATGGAACTTTTCTTTGTCATTCTCTTAACATTGATGCTATTAACAGAGACGTGATGAGGTCTTTGGTTTAGATTGAAATCTCAGAATCCTACTGGTCGGGATAGCGAACATAACCAACAAATGTGTTATTGCGGGCTTTAAAAACTCGTGATTTAAATTGAGGTGCAGTACGTAGCTATTGGGTTTATGGCTATTTTAAGAAGAAATCTGTGATTCGTTGTTAATTTTTTGTCGGGAATTTTTAGACCCCAGAGATTCGGGTCTATTTATGAGGCAGAAGTGCCTACTGAGTGATGTCATGTGTCTGAGTGTTCGGTAAATCTGTGCAGTCACCCCTGTCATCTAATGGTGTAAGTGGCAGCTCACTAGAGGGAGGGGGATTTCAGCTTAAGGCGATTTGGGAAAGATTGTGTGTGGCTAATCTGGGCTGATTCAAAGTCTGTTATAACTGGAACCGTACAGTTTTTTCTTTTTTTTTTTCCAGCTTAAACTTACTTACTCTTTGTCTCAACACCAATTTGATAATCTCTTTTGATGTCAGACTGCATTGATGAGTCTGTTTAAGGGGTTTAGTGTCGTGGACTTGGAGTCAGGGAGGTTTTTCCAAGAAAATACAAAGCTCTGTTCTGGCCCAGCTGGCCGGATTGTGTAGATGGGCACAGAGGAGCTTGGCTCTGGTTTTGATGCTGAAGGTTTGGCATGGGGCTGGGTCTCCACACCAGCAAGAGCTTTGCACAATTGTGCCAGGAAGTCACACTGAGGGGCATCGTTTGAATGCTCATGGAGCACATGAGTTGTTTTTCCTCTTCTCTTTCTATTTTTAAACAAAAAAAAAAAAAAAAGAAACTCACAATCTGTCTTTGTGTGAGTGTGGAAAGTCTGAGTTAGGTGAACACAATAGGACTCTTCACTGTAATCGGGTTATCCGGAGTTGAGGAGGTTGTTGATGAACTCAAAACTATGTTTGGCACAGAAACACTGACACGCTCAGTTAATATCATCTGTCAACTCATGGCAGTGTTTCCCCTACCATTGTCCAAGGGGGGCGGCCCCCCCCCCCAACCAGACGGCCCCCCCCGCTAATAAATTCACCGCATGTAATAAATTTTAATTAAATTAGGCCCGA
>JAUBOC010000011.1:6998606-7011103 GCA_032275365.1 Anablepsoides cearensis
AAAAGGTGGGTGGTGTAAAATTTTGTTTTTATAACCCCCCCCCCCCCCCCCCCCCAAGACCAATTTCCTAGGGGAAACGCTGCATGGCTATGTGAGCTTAAATTTATTCAGCAACATTTAAGTTTGGAATGTTTTCATAAATAAAGCATTCCAAATTTAAATGTTGCTGAATGAATGAACATTTTTAGTTTTCATAAATAAAACTAAAAATGTGGATGTTGTGCTCCCCTCTTCTGAATATAAATCTCTTGGATTTTTAATAAAACAAAGTAATGAAGAAAAAAAATCTTCTATTTGTTAGCTGCACCTGTGTGTTTGTTTAAAACACCAGTATATCAGGTTGTATTTGTTGTATCATGGCTACTCAAATCAGTTCTCACTGAATTTAAAGATGATATGGAGCGATTGTAAGCAACTTTTTGCTTTTTTATTAAGCAATAACTCACTAGCGACGCTTGATATCATCAATTTCCTTTCTGATTCTGAGTAAACCTCAGTCTGGTATCAGCAATACTGATCCAATACTGCTACACCTAATGTGTCTGAAAAAATCTAAAAATAAAGCTATGTGCTTCAAATTACTGCTTCATAAATAGTACAAGACATCAGAGTAATGTATTTATTCATTTTAAACTCAGACGTATACTCATGTAGCGTCCTCATTTACAATATAGCCGAGCTACTACAAGAGAAAAATCAGAGGACCCAAATTTTACAAAATACGTGAAAATTGTGTTTTAAACAATGAAAACATAAGCAATACTGTTAAAACTGTTCAAATAAATTATTGTTCAATTGTTGAGAACTGCTATAAAAATGAAAACGTTCTTCTTAATTTATATGAACATGATATGAAAATACTGACCATGTATCATCTATCTGAACAACCTGCTTACAGAGGCAGAAGAAAAAGTAGTTCCCTCAAACCACATGTTCAGTATCAATCCTCACATCACATCACATCTCACTACAGATGTTGACAACACAGTGACCTGCATGCTGCACTGTGGGGTCAATAAATGTGTGGCTTAAGCAAGAAAAACTAAATAAATCAATCTAATGCTGATAAATTACTTTAGTTTGCTCTTTATATGATTTTGGCTCAGTTTTTGTAAAAAAGGGGACGTAAAGTATGGAAGACTTCTTGTTTTTTTGTTCTAAAATTTTCAGTTTTTGAATTTTCTTTCTCAACTTAGATTAAGCTTTGATACTTTACCTGTGTGTATGTTCACATGTGCATTTGTATGTCTGTTAGCAAAATATCTCATACTACTGAATGGGTTTTGTTGAATCCCTCAGATGGATCGCTACAACTGATTATCTATGTTTTATTATTAAAGATGGCCACAGCCAACTGATTGTAAAATCATAAAAAGACACAATAATGGCTATAACTCCATCAGGTTTACAGATATTAAGTTACAATTAGGTGTGGTAACTCAGAGTCAATCTCAACACATGATAAAAACACTGCTCGTGTCAAACCTTTGTTTACTGTAAAACATTGGCATTAACTATTGAAGTCAACCCTGTTTGCCTGTTAGCCAAATAGCTCATGAACCCACTATATAGATTTTAATTAAAGTCATAGATGTTTATCATTGCATGTTTACAACTGGTCAGCTTAATTCAAAATGACTTCCACAGCTAAAAAACTTTAGCAAACACATAGATTGCAATAACTCATCTACTTTTAAATTTTTATCTACAGTGTGATGAGCTAACATGTGATAATATGTGATATCACAAATAACACCTTTTCCCCCCTTTTTTTGTATAATGTTTTTAATCTTTGACCTGAAAGGTGGCAGGTGATATGATTTCCTTTAGGGAATGTTAGGCCTTAAATAAAACCTAATTTCATTTTTCCTTATCTTTCTCACAATGCAAAAAAAAAAAATTAAAAATTAAAAAAAAAAAAAAATCTGTTCATACTTATATTCTGCCTCTGTCTCCCTCTTTAAGCTTTCCCTCAGTCATGGTGAAGGAATCTAACTCTCAGAGCCAGCTGCACACGTGCGGCTCAGCTGAAAGAACTGAATATATGTTTGTCATTCTGGCTGCGAGTCCGCTGCCGAAGGCATTTAACTCAGGCCTTTAAAGAAAAAAAATGTTCCAGCATGGCACTAAATACATTTGATTTGTTTCTTTCAGCACGGTTTTTGGTATTCATCATAGCCTAATAATGACGACGGGAGAAAAATGGAACTGTTTAAGAAGTTGTATATATTTTGCAGAGTGCATACTCTGACTATTAGTAAGTCAAAGTCCATTAGTAAGTTGGTAAAATATCCTCAATGGATTTTTTTTCTGTTAGAGCAGACTAAACCAAAACATTCAAGTTTTAAAGCCCCTTAGTGTTTTGAATCTTCCAGCACAACTGTTTCTCTACATACTCCAATGACACAAGAATTTATGGATGGTTTCTGCCATAAATGTTCAGTGTGCTTCTGTTCAATAATTCAAACTGTGAATATAATGTGTCTTTTTAGAGTCTATATGAAACGAGTTATGATGATTAAACAAATATTTGATTTCAAAGTTCCAACATTTTCTGCCCCATTCTGGACAATCTGCATGCACTGAAAATTGATCATTGGAAACTAATTTGATTTATTTATTCTTCTTATTTTTTTGTTAAAACAGAAAACTCCGAGAGGCCAGCTGCTTTCGAGGGCAGAGGGAACATGGGAGAGGAGCGGGACTCTCTCAGAGCCACGGTCGATGAGCAACACATTTACGAGAACAACAGCAGCACATCCCATCAGAGACGCAAGCGCTTCCTCTCCTATCCTCGCTACGTGGAGCTAATGGTCACGGCGGACGCCAAAATGGTGCGACACCACGGGCGCAACCTGGAACACTACATCTTAACAATCATGTCAGTAGTAAGTAAAATAATGTTTCTAAAAATTTTTATTGTGCAAGTTTTAGATTAGATGTTCCCCCTTTACGGTTTCTTAATTGGTACGTTGGTTAGTTTGGGTTCATTAATTTCAATTTCGATATAACTATCTTTGATCAATTTTGGTGAATAGACCACCAGTTTTTAACTTTTCATGTGCTAGCACAGCTGAGTAAACTATGGGAACATAAATGAAACTAGCATTGTGTGTCACCTTCATGGCATAGCTTTACATTAGGATCTCACCTTTTATGGTAATGGGTGTTAATTAACCAATAATGGTTGAAACAAAAATTCTACATTATAAGCTGAAGCCAGAAAGGGACCATAATCTCCATAGGATGGTCCCAATACAATTTTAAGTCCCACCCTTCCATGTAAACAAACAAAATTTTGCCCTTATTGAAAACTAAAAACGTACCTCAAATAACTTTTTGCATTTGTTGAACTTCTGTCAGCCCTGCCAGTGAACTCCCTTAATTTATTATAAAAACAGATTTTAAATCAATTGTAATTTTTTAATGTATGATTTAATGCAACAAAATAAACACATTTAAAAGGCAAAGGTGTTCTTTTATAATGCAGTGCTCCATCTACTATTATCGGGCAGGATGGTGGCCCTTGAGGGTCATTATTGGACACCCCTGTTCTAGTGACATAATAGTACACTGAGTTGCTCAAAGAAGTTATTTAACCCTTAACACAAATTTTGCTGGCTTGTCCAAAAACAGAATTAAAATTAAAAAAAAGGAAACAGATTTGTCATGTTGTAGATTTGTTTTATCAAATTAAGCCCAAAAATTATATTCTGTGCTGGAAACTCTGTTGCCTGTGAACAAAAACAAAAAAAAAACATACAGTCAAACGTAAAAGATGTAACAATTTTGCCAAATAAAAACATCTTCTTTTAAACAGGAAGTTGCATTGAAAACGTGTGCATATTTGGGCAAAGTAGTGAGCCAAATTGCACCCCGTGTTTAGGTGTTTCCTGCCTCAGATTTTGCAGTTTTTACATCTTGGTCGTAAACCTCTGAGTGACCTCAGCGTGTTGCTGCATAAATCAAAACAACTCTGTTAGTAGACTCGGTCCTGCTCAGCATCCTGAGACCTTTATGAGTCCTATCTCTGATGGGAAGCTGTTAATCAGTCTTCTCACACTGTGACAAACTGTGTGTAGAAAGTCTATCAGTCGGCCTGAACGGTGTGCTCCTTCTGCCGTCTGTCTCCCACCAGCTTGACTGACAAGCTTGTTGAAAGCATTCATTAACTGATGGAAGAGTAATGATTGTCAGTACAGTGTTTTTCCTGTGGAAAAAAAGCCCAGTTAGTGTTAAATGTGTAAGTTTTGAATTCCCAGGATTTGAAGTCAAAGCAAAAGCTCTGCCATGCCTGTTTCCTTCAGAAGGTGTTTAAATTTATTTTATTTACCGTTATTTAACCAGGCAAGTCCCATTGAGATCTCAGATCTCTTTTTCAAGGGTGGCCTGGGCCGGAAGGCAACCTATTGTACGTGTTTTTAGGGGTGGGGGAAACCGGAGTACCCGGAGAAAACCCATGCAAGCACGAGGAGAACATGCAAACTCCCCACAGAAAGATCCCAGGTCCAAACCAGGGATCGAACCCAGGACCTTCTTGCTGTGAGGCGACAGTGCTAACCCCTGACCCATCGTGCTGCCAATTTATTTGGTACAAATAAAAGCACTGATACTTTGCACTATAGGGAAGTCCTGTCCCTGTTGAAACTCCTACATTTAAAAATGTACTTAATAAACTAAAATTATAGTCTGAGTCTTTAGGTAGGATCATGAGTTTGAGTCACAGTAGATACGATAGGTTGACCAGCGGGTGTAAAAGTGTGTCTGCCATCCATGGTGGAGAAGGATGACTGTGGGCTTGACTCAACCATACTTGGGTCAACATGGTGCAGGTGCAGAGGCTTTCCATTGGGTAATCCTACCCTCCTTCATTTCCATTTTTAAGACCTACTAAGGCTCCATGTCAGCAAACCGCAGGCCATTGATTGGTCAGGGAGTCATGACAGCAACTGCTTCAAAATCATTGTTTTTTAATCTACCATTTTATCCATTTTTTTGGTAAGTCTTTTAACCAGTGTAAAATTAGCCATAGATCTAGCACCAGGCATACCTTGGTCCTGCTGTCTTTCATTGTTGGGTGTCACCCAAAAAATGACGTCAAAGGAGTGTTGAGCAGCTAAGACGGTCCTGCTCACATCGAAGCGACACTCAGTCGTATGGAAAATCACAGAAGCTGTCAAGAATCCAACTAAGATTAAATGGGTGGCACTACAATTGACAATCAAAAACAGCCATTGTGCACCCCAAATTTTTATTATTAAAAACAAAAAAAACTTAAAATAAGGCCACTGCAGAGCAGGGTGAACAAAACTAAACAGTTGGACCAACAAAGGAAAGCTTGGAAGTATAAAAACTGAGGATAGTACTTGGAAACAAGTTGCTCTGCTAATTAGGAACTGAAAACAGGTGTTAGAAACATGTAACCAAATAAACAAGGAGGAAGTCATTAAAACAGAAGAAAGATGCTTTTAAACAACCCAGTGGATATTGAATTGAACAATGGATGAAATGCAGAAATAGAAGATGTGAGCATAGAAGATAAAAACAGAAACCAAAGAAAAATCTCTTGCTGTTCTTCTGACATTGAAAAATAACCCATAGCTAAATCTTTTTTTAATTTCTTTTTAAAACTCACAGTTTCTCACAAAATGCCTTTCAATGAATTCAAATAAGACTTAAATACTAAAGGCTGATCTCTTTTTGTCTTATCTTGATGAAAATATGCTTTATGTTTCTTTAGGTAAAAACATAAAACTGAAACATCCCATGTACCTACAGCTTTGTCTTGTTCTTTCTGGATTTGTATTTAATTATTATCAGCTACTCCATGCCTATGTCTATTAGACATTTGACAGTGAGAGGATACAGACCAAGGTCCTGTATGTCACAGTTAGACACAGTGTTTGCAAAGGCAATTTGGGTTTGGGGTCATGTTTGCCCTCCTTTAGGCTAAGACAAGGTAAATGTTTAAAGCAGACTAATGAGTTCCTGTCATGAGACTGGATAGAGGCTTGGGAGACTGCAGGCCAACTGTGACAGTGGTGCTCGAGAAAAGCAGAGGTGGAGGGTGAGCAGAAATGTTACTGGGCTTTCAAAGCGCCAGTGACAATTTTTTGTAATAAATATGAATGCATTTTTTGAAAGATAACATGGAAAACATACCAATACCAACATACCAATGGAGTAAGAAAATTTTACTTAAAAAGATTCTTGAAATAAAAAAAAATTGAGCCAAATCAAGTATTTCAAGAATCTTACCAAGTAAAATTTTCTTACTTCATTGGCAGAATTTTTTGACTTAATTTGAGTCAAATTTTCAGGCTAACAAGACAAATAATCTGACACATTCTGAAAACAAAATTTATATTCTGACACAATCAGGTCTTGTTTAGTAAATCAGTCTCAAAACAAGATCAAAAGACATTTTGGCTGGATATAAGGTATTAAAACTTGGTTAGAAAGACATTTTTTGCAGTGTGACAGGAAGTGATGACAAAGGGGAATGTCTGCATGTGAACAGAGCATTGCTACAATGAGTGACAAACCAGATTAGAGAAGAATCTGATGTCTGTTTAGATTATTTTGAGTCATAGAGAGAAAAAGAAGACTCAGAGTTCTAATAATATTGTTTCAATAAACAAGGATGACAGAGTTCCTTCTCTTAAAGAGTTCCCCTTTTATGTCACTTCTTGTTTCACTTTGGCTGGGCCAAGTTCAAAGGAAAATGTGCCTAACCCCTAACCCTGTGACAAAATGGGTAAAACCATGAAAAATATTCCACGTTTTCTTAAATATAAAGATGTTTTCTTTGAGTTTTGTATTTAAAAGATATACCCGTCACAGGCGCTTTAAGCTTCAGCTTTTTTGTTCACATTTATTGATTGGTTTATAATTCCTAATCAAACCGTACGTATAAATGCAATGTTCAATGTTACAACAGTTTTATTTTTGGCAAAGGTTAGCGAAGGTTTGCATTTATTTTTTGTCTTTGTTACAGGTAGCAGCAGTGTACAAGGACCCCAGCGTGGGGAATCTCATTAACATCATGATTGTCAAGCTAGTCATTGTCCACAACGAACAGGTGAGCTTGGGGGTCCTGAATGCTTCGTGTATGCAGGTCTTCGGCGCAGTTGACATCATCACAGGTGTCTCTGGCTTGGTCTTTTGTCCATGGGGGCCTGTTTGAAATTACACTGCATTTCTTGTCAGTCTCAAATCTCTCGAGGTCTCCTTGAAGAACAAATGATACCGTTGTGAAGCACCTGCAAGTGAGATGTTGCTGCAAGGGATGCCCTGTGTGTTCTTTAGTCCCTAACAATGTTTCTTCCTATCAATTTAATTTTGATCTTCTTGAGAATTTAATAACTAAGGTTATGAAGAGCTGATTTGTGAAAGATTGACAAAAACTGAAAGAAATCACCAGTATCTGCTCTAGAGAACTGATTAAAATAAAAGAAGTTGTTCATTAATCAGCCCACTATAAGAGAAAAAAGTCATTTGTGGATTATTGCTTTACTAAACTGACCAATACTGAAACCAAAAACAGGAAGGACCCACTGTGAGCTTCAATGCTGCCACCACTCTGTACAACTTCTGCGTCTGGCAGCAGAGCCAAAATGTCGAGGATGACAGTCATCCATCCCACCATGACACTGCACTCCTCATTACCAGGTACACACACACATTTATCATCGCCCTGCATTTTGAATAGAAATCCAATATGTTCAAGCAAACAGACATGTAAAAGATTTCTTCTTTTTTTCTTATTTCTTTTTCTCAGGGAAGACATATGTGGTGCAAAAGACAAATGTGACACTTTAGGTAAACTTTTGCCTTTTTTTTCCCCAAAAAATACCTCCCCTTTCTAATTCCTTTGAATGAAGTTTCCACTTGGCTGGCCTCAGCTCATAAACTATTTAGTAATGAGTTTATGCCATGCTGTCAACTAACAATATGATGGAAAATGAAGTGGCTGAAATGAGAGGAAGGTTGAGGACTGCCTGGGGCATTTTTCTTCTAATCAAACACCAGTTTTGATAGCTTAATGGCTTATTTTTTAATTGTTTTGTTTGTGTGTTTGTGTTTGTAGGACTTGCGGAGCTTGGGACCATGTGTGACCCGTTCCGCAGTTGCTCCATCAGTGAAGAAAATGGAATTAGTGCCTCCTTCACTATCGCTCATGAGCTGGGCCATGTGTAAGTTGCAGCTCACAGCCTGCTCACAACCCCTTTAACCTCTGAAACAACCCCCCCCCCCCCACACACACACACACACACAATCTATCTCACCCATTGCAGCCAGCCTTGACAACAAAAGCCCTCTTATAAAGAAAGGTAGGCTGCAGCAGCCACAGGTGCAAAGCATAATAAAGTAAAAAAACTAAACCAAAAAAAAAAAAAATGCTGACTTTTAATAATGTTGAAGCCCATAATACCTTCCTATACAGCTTAGGAGTCAGTCATGTGAGATTTACCTTGACAATGACAAGCTTAGGCAAAATTTAGCTTGACTTTAGTGGAAAAATAAGTCTTAATACAAATCCCTGTTTCTCAGTATGCTTTTGTGTTTTTACTAAAGTAATATGAGCAATTAAATACAGTAAAAAACAATCAAACCAAATAAAGAAAAAAAAACTTTTTTGAGCATTATACCATGTTATAACGTCATGCTCTCATCATAAAACATATCCAGAATGTTGATTTGATTCATTTATGCATGTTTGAGACATCCTTGAATCTCCTGTAGACATTCAGAGCTGCCTAGATGCTTGCTGGTACAAAGCACCGCCTATTTACACAAAGCCCCTCCCTGCAGCTCAGGCCCCAGCCAAGATCCAACCCCACAGATCTCCCCTCCCTCTCTCTTCTCACCAGACTGGTAAAACGTATCTTAAACACTCCTTCAAGAAGTTGTAAATGGCATGAAGCATTGTTGTGATGACATGCTGAAGTGGAAATGTCAGAAATGGTTGGAGGTTCTTAAAGAGACACACAATTTTAAGGCATTTAGATGCATACAGTAAAATGGTGTATATATACAGCATTTTCATAAAGACTAAAGGTAACATAGTTACTTTATTGTGGTAGGGTGGTCAGTTATATCCCAACAGTTTTCTACGCAGTATCCTCAAAGACGACTAAAACCAGCTCAGAATGTCACAGCACCTTCAGGTTTATGGCAGCTTACAGCACCCAAACTGACAAGCGTGTCTGGCAGCCATGTTGTTTTCTCGGCTAGCAAACCTTGACACATGTTTCAAGTGAGACAAAGACCTGTATACAAAATCTGTCTCGGAATGTCCAAGTCAGAAAACATGACTTTAACTCTGAAATGAAGCGCTGTTTATTCCAAACATTCCTCTAAAGCAAAAACTACAGAAACTCACTCATTACGTCCTGTTATTCTGATTTCAGGTGCTTTAAAAAAAAGGTGCAATCTGAGAACCATTGTTATCTGATAGCGTTTTGGATTCGAAGATTAAAACAACTTTGCTTTATTTCTCCCCGCTCACCTACGTTGCAGAGTTTATTCGAAAGTCAATGAGAGATTTTCTGTGGACGCTGAAAAGGACCAGTGTCTGCGTTCATCTGTGAGCCACTGTTTAAGAATGGAAGATATGCTTCTCCCTCCTCTGTCACGCTCACACATTCTTCCAGTGGAGTGATCGGAGCAGAACAGCAGCAGATGGACCGGCCGTGCGCCCTCGCTCCCCTCTCTCCCCTCGCATCTCATGTGGATCTGTTTATTCTAAAGTTCAAGAAGTTGGAGGCCCAGTTGGCTCTGAGTCCTGCCGTGGTTGATTGCAGCGTTTGCAGGCGTGAGCCCTCTGCAGTGTTTGGCGCTTTGGGAAGGCCAGTGTGAGTTGTACGTAGGAAGAACTCAAGAGCGGAAAGATTTAGACTAATGAATGGGAGGTCTTTATCGGATGAAAACAAGATTGTGTGACCACTAATGATCACCATGGGGGTTTTTACTGGCACAGGGCCTTCAATTAAGAGATGTTTAAAAGTGACAGGGATAAAAATTTGTTGTTTTTCAAGCATTTAGTTTTGTTACTAGAATAAATAGCTGTACAAAGGTTTTTTGTAAAAACATATAAATAGTATCAAAGTGATACTACAGAAATTTACTGGAAGGATGACCACAAGAATATGGTTGGTTGAAATTCTTGTGATTGTCAATGTTAAGCACCCATGTTGGCAAGTGGTAGGGGTTCGTCCTGTAATCGTTGGGTTGCTGGTTCCAACTCGCCCCATGGCAGCCTTGCCTCTGGTAGTCTTCCCCAGTGCAGCCTTGAATACAACGTAGCTTACCACCATCAGTGTGTGAATGTGTGTATAAAAGTGTGAATGACAGCAGTGTGAAGTGATTCGGAGTCCTCAGACTTCATAAAGTGCTACACAAGTTCAGGACATTTACCATTAATAGAAGCACTGGTTTGATTTGGTCCTAATTTGGTGAAAAAAAGCCATTTGTATTAACCACTTAACAGTTGGGCTGAAATTCCTTAAAAGCCTTTTGATATTTTTTTATTTTATTTAAAAGGTGTCATGCTAAAGGTAAGAACTTGAGGAAGTCATTTGATATTATGGTTTTAAATAAAACAGCCTTTGGAAATGTCTGAAAACATTTAAATAGTAAATGGTCTGAAATTATATAACACCTTATCAAGCCCAGTCGGACCCCCAAATCACTTCATAGTTACAGTCATTCACCCAGTCACACATACGTTCAAACTGATGGTGGTAAGCTACACTGTAGCCACAGCTGCCCTGTGGCGCACTGACAGAGGCAGGGCTGCGATGCACTGGCACCACTGGACCCTCTGACCACCATCAGTAGACAAGGCGGGTGAAGTATCTTGCCCAAGGACACAACGAGTGAGACGGCTGGAATGGAGGATCAAACCGTCAATCCTCCGGTTGCAGAACGACTCCCCTAACCACCCAGATACGGCCACAGAAACCAAACTGTTTTACCCACCGGTGGAACAAAGACTGTTAAGGGGTTAATGGATTTGAATGGATAATTGGACTTTTTCCAACATCCCAAGTCCTCTTATATCATGTCACAATGACTGGCATAAATTACACTGCAAATTCACTGACTTTTGCACAGGCTGCCATTAACACCATAGCAGAAATGATTGTGTTTGCAGTGGTGCTGTAATTAGGGGGCATTGATGGTACTTAGCAATGAAGCTTGGTTTTGCGTACCCATGTCAAGTACATGTATGGTAGCAGGACCAATTTTGCTAGTGCTGTAGGGAAACACCCTGAAGATATTTGTGACATTCTGGAGTGGGAAGCCATAGGGTATGATTATAGGTCATCCCTGGTGAATTGAGGGGACCGCGATGGCACAGATCTACATGCATCTGCATGTCTAAAGTTCTTTGCATGGTCCATCCCAACCTGCAAAATCCGTTCTCATACGAAATTATTGTGTGATTGGTCAGAAGTTCTTGGGGGTGTTTGTTTATGCTGCAAAGCGCTCAGATGCTGCAATTTGCTTAAACCATGCCATTTCAAGAAGCCTGTTGTTGTGCGTCCAAACAACATGGATTGGTTTTAGGAGTAGTTGTACGAGGCAGTCAGACAGTACTTCCATCTATATGACTTTTCCGAACATATATAAAGATAGTCAATTGGACAGAAACTCGCGGATGGAGTTACAGGAAGAAACACTGGGAGGGGTTTCCCGGGAGCTCAGCGCCGTGTGTGTTGTGGATCCTGAAAGGTGTGTGTGAAAACGAATGTCAAACAACCACATGATCACATGTCGATTGTTGGATAATGTTCATCCGCACACAAATTGTGCATCTGTCATAGATCCTTCATCCAATTGTCTTTATTTTGCTACATCGAGGTGGCTTTCAGTCACTGAAGCTGTGTAGAATCGAATTACAATGAAGTGGGTTGCACTACATTTGACAACTGAAAAACATCTATGTTGTGCATCAAAAGTTTTAATTATCGTACAGCAAAAAATAAATGCATTTATTGAGGGTTCTCAAAATTTTGCCTAATTTCTGTGAGTTGCCAACTCTGACCCACTGCCCATCTGCTGAATCTTGAGGGCCAATTGCATCAGCTGTGGTTTGCTGCAGCCAAGGGTTCCAACAAATTCAGCACCTTGCCCCAGCAGGTGCCACTCCTTCCTACCACTGGATCAGCAGTGTGTCCAGAACAGCAGTGTGAGATGGGGTGTGGATTCTCTTGCATGTTTTATGTAATTTGAATGTAAAACATGTACAGTGGGGAAAATAAGTATTTAGTCAGTCACCAGTTGTGCTAAATTGTGTATTTAGTCCGTCACCAAAAGCTCTCCCACTTAAAAAGATGAGAGAGGCCTGTAATTGACATCATAGGTAGACCTCAACTATGAGAGAAAAAAATTGAAAAAAAAAAGAGAAAATCCTTTTGTCTGACTTTTAAAGAATTTATTTGCAAATAATGGTGGAAAATAAGTATTTGGTCAATAACAAAAGTTCATCT
>JAUBOC010000011.1:7058308-7068705 GCA_032275365.1 Anablepsoides cearensis
AGATACCGCAAAGAATGACAGCCCTTTGCTGGCCCAGATACCGCAAAAAATTACTGCCTTTTGCTGGCCCAGATACCACAAAGAATGCTGGCCAGGATGTGGTGTGCCAGAGGTGGTACATGCATGGGCCAGCTTTACATAAACCAAATCACAACCGGGCCAGTTTTGGCAAACCATCTTATACAGAGTGCCGTCATTGCCAGACCTGGCCCACAGTTGACAAACCACTTGCCATGCCAGCAGTGTCAGCCTGACACCAGGTCTGGCCCACATCTGTCTATGTGGGGTCTTACCTGCTTTTTGCATGTTTCCACAACTCTTGTATTGGTTCCATTGTAAAAAAGCGTGGTTGACCTGGAATGATCATCTTCTATCATAGCTCTAAAGTGAGCAACATAAAGTGGTACCTCACTGGGCTTTAGCTGTTGCAGAGTATTTGGTATCTCAAAATTGTGAGAAAGTTGTAAAAAAGAAGACACATTTTCAGTTGCATTCTCACTGACTTTTGAATGTTTGGCAACCTTGGCCAAACTTTGTGTGCCCGGCTCGCAGAACTGTATTCCAAGCCCTGCCACTTTGATGCTTACCTTCATCCACATCAAAGCCACCTCGGCAGCCTCCCTTACTTTTTTTGAAATGACAATAGCAGCAGCCAGCTGTTTTTACCACTTTCACATGTTTCCTGTTTTTTTGAGATAATTATTAAATCATCATTGATTTTTAACACTGATTCAGAATCGGTCATGTTTGCGTTGTGATGCATCAAAGAACAGGTTTTAACCCCCACCCCGAACATACACACAATATGTATTTTCTAATACCTTTCTATGCATGTTTGATCTGTTAAGGTTCTTTTTTTTAACAGTCTAACTATGGCGCACAAACCATGTTTAATATTAAATGTCTAAAAGACAGACAACATGACGTTAAAAGTTACCTGGAATCTTGGTGCTAGAGGTGAACTTAGTTTTATATTTTCAAATAAAACCTGGTAAGAGTTGCATCATATTTTAAGGCTTAAATCAAAAGTGTTGAATTTGCTATATATTGTAGAGTTCAGTGCAGCTAGTTGAATAAGAACAGCAGCAAATCAACCAACAAACAAACAAACATAAACACACAGATACCTCTGCTTCATCCAGTCAGCGTGAGTTGATGCTGTTCTGTTTTCTACAAATGGTCAGGTTTATATTGTTTTTTTTTTCTGAAGGATTTTTGTCTGTTCAAAATAAACATATTTATTTGTTTACAGCTTAATAATTACTGCATTTCTTTTTTGTCCAAGTTCAGACTGATGCAGTCCCTGACTTGAATACATTGTTATTGTAAGCATATGTCACTTGATCGATTCTGGTGTGTGCCTTCAGTTTTTACGGTCATGTGACTTTAACAAATCAATGTTTACCTAAAATCAAAATGTGCTAAGAGGTTGAATTGAACTGCAGAACATTTGCCAAATACTGTTTGCTTATATGATGCGATGTATGGGTCAGGCTTTATTCTGTTTTATTTTATCTTTTGAAACATTCACAAAATGTCATGTGTGAGATTTCTAAAGGACGGTGGGATTAAAAGAACATCAAATCATGACACATATTCCAGCTGAAGTGTTGCTGTTGGCTCTGAGTTTGTGTTTGGATCTTCCCAGAAAGAATGTCTGCAGTTTCCCTTTTCGTGTCTTTGCTTCTCTCCATGTGTGTGTGTGTGTGTGTGTGTGTGTTCTTGTATTTGTTACCTTTTTAGAACCGTTTCTAGTACACACACCTAGCTTGTCTAGACCAGTAGTCCCTATGGGGACCAAAGACTGGTCCTTATAGGGTTGAACATTTTTGGGTTGGGGGTTAGGTCCAAGGTATGAATTGAGTTTAGGCTAGGTTTAAGGGTAGTTGTGTATTGGGGGAGGGGTTAGGTCTAGGGTGAGGGGTCAGGGTTAGGCTATAGAAACAACTGAAAATAAATGTGAGTCGATGAACGGTCCTACTAAGGATAGAAATACAAACCTGTGTGTGAGTGTGTGACTGAAGACCTCCACTGCAACCAGGACTCCTTCACAAATGCAGTTTTGCTCCCACTTCCTCCTTTGTTTCATACTTTGTGCTGCAAATTTGCACCAAACCAGAGGAGCAACTGTGCTTTATTTTATCTCTAATAATTTTATGGTTCATTCTGCTATTTATTTTATTCACATGCATTATGCAGTATGTTGAAGAAGCTTTTTTTATTGTAAAACATATTAAAGAAACATAAGTAAGATTTGTGTTGTTTATATTTTATCTAAAAACACAATACAGTTTGTGCATTGAACGATGTTAACTTCTTTGTACTCAAGATAAAGTCAGATGCTAAAGGGATCTTTTAATATGGAGCTCTATGGAAAAGATACAAGCAATTATTTTTTAAATATGTTGAAGGTAGCTCTATGAAGAGCCTCAGTTTAGAGAAACAGAGTTTAATTCGGACCAGACTGATGAGCTAACTACTAGTTCAGACAGGGCAGAGACTAAAGTGATTTGCTGTCATCCTAAAACTGCTACAATGTCAACAATATTTATAGCAGTTTATGCAAATACTATTTCATTACACCATTCTAAATTTTGCATTTGACCTTGGACCAAAATCTAGATAGGAGCCACAACAGAAACATCTTCCCCCACCTAATTATGTTTGATTCCCATTGTTTCTACCTTGTTCTACTTCTTAGTTCTTTTCATCCATAAAAGAAAGATTATGGAACATCATGTACCTTACGTCTTTAGGGTACAGATTCTGGTTTCAACATGGCAGCTTCCATAAACCAGGTCCTGCTGGTTTTGCTGAACTATGTAAAAGATTTAAATCAGCATTTGTTTGAACCACTCTTATAGACTGGAGTAGTTGTAAGTCAGTACCAATCCACTTTGCCCACGTCTTTGAACTTACCAACACCACAAGAAATGAACAAACAGTAAGACACAGTACAATGCAAAATTCTTCAATACAGTTTATTTTACTGACAGAGTAAGAAAGTTTTGCTTAGCAACAGCAATATTAGTACACTGACGTGCTCCACTGATGACCTTCCACAGCATCTAAAGTATCACACAAACCATGGTCTACTGTAGTGTTAGAACACGTCGGGCTTTTTCCTTTATTTTATGCTCTTCTAAAAGAAAACTGACACAGATATGAACTGTATTTGGCAGTTTATTTACCAAAGCAATAGTTGATTTAATAATAATTTATGTGCGCAATTAGCTGTTGAGGAAAAAAATTTAGATTCTAATGTGTAATATTAACATAAGAGGACTCAGTTTTTAATACATTATAGCACAGTTTTTAAAAGCTTCATCATAAATTATACATTCACTTATTAAACCTATATTTACCTATAAATTTGTTATACAGAAATCTTTTTGCCATTTTATCAACCCAAAACATAGATAATTCTCACGTTTTTAAGAAATATACAAGGCAAATTAAAATACAGATATTTTTTTATTCTCATGTAAAGGTAACTTCATTAACTTTGCTTATTCTGAACAAAAGGTATTATAAAAAACTGTTTATGTGCCCTCAGTAGTAGTCATGTCAATTTTCAGCAAATGAACGTTATGCTGTATAAAAAAACCTAATACATACAGTATTTTGCATCTTTCATATACTCAGATTTTTAACAGTGTCTTACTTTGTTTATTAAAGCTATATTATAAGTTAGTTACCCAAATGAACCAAGCATAGTGATGATAAAAAGTAATCTACCTACAGTATTTTTCTAACCTGACAATAATTATCAGCAGACTTCCTAATAAACGGAATAAAGTTTAATGTGAACATTCTGCTTTTTAAACATGTAGCCAGCCTTACAAAGAAACAGATAAGTTTTTTTTATATTTTAATCTTCAGGTCTTTTTTTTTTTTTTTTTTTTTTTCAAAATAGTCACCTAGCTCTTCTTTATCTTCCAATGGCAGCCTTGTAATTTTTCACTCTTCATCATAGTCACATTCATTTTTATATGACTTGATGTTATGTCAATAAACTCTGCTTGATTTTGAAAATAATGAGAAGACACAAAGCAATTATCATGTTTATTGCACAAACTATAGACTGTAAACATGGTTCAAGAAAAAAATTATAAGAAATATTCACACTATTTCAGTAATTCGTTCCTTTTGTTTCTAAAAAAAAACAATTCTTTGGCAAATTTGGATTGAAACATCTGCAAAAAATAGTGTTTCACATCAGTTTCATCAACATACTTTACTTTGTTCTGCGAGCACTGAGCAGGAAAATACTCCCAACCTGTCACCTTAGGGTCATTTAGTGGTGACACCAAGCTTCTAGCTCCTCGTCGTCATTCCATATGTTAGTTGAAGGAAGGCTATTGAATTAGTGGATGAAGAGCTCTTCCCAGCTCCCACAATCATGGTTTTGACTTAAACATAATGTTGGTAGATAATGTTTCAGTTTGGCCTTTGGGAGAAAGCAAAACAGTACTGCTGACCACAAATTATTGCAAACCATGAAGACGTGGGAGGCAGAAAACCAGATGCAGTAAGATGTTATCTGTAGAGTCAATGTATCAGAGTCACAGTGTTTCCTTTACGACTGGGATGGAAGTCTTGTTTAGTACAAACTGATAGCAAAGGTTTTGAAATACATATTCTACACCATAACATTTTTTGAACATTTGCAAAAACATTAATGTAAGAATTAGTTTAGAAAGGCCAGTTAGGAGGGTCTTTCTGAAGCACATTTGGAAAAGAACTAAGAGAAGAGTTTGACTGTTGTGAGGGTGAATGTTGGTCTGACGGTGATCAGGAACAGATGCGCTGAGACAAATTGAGAGGAGACAGACCTCCGAAGTCTTGAAGTGTTTAGTTTGGGGTATCCCAGGCCCCCTGACTGACAGAGGCCATGACCTTGCTTCAGCTCAGGTATAAAGTGCTTTACTCCACCAGACTAAACCTCGATGGGAGGAGATCTGATAGGGTGAAAGGAGTTTCTAACACCTGTTCTCCTACTTTAGTAGAGACAGAGGCAGTGTTCAAGTTCAAGTCAGCTAACAGGGTAACGACCCTAAAGCAGTTGCTGTGTGATGTCCAGATGTCAGGGTGTTTTCCATCAGAGGTTTAACTGTACTGTACTCTCATGCATTCTGTTTGACTGCTCATGCTGTACGTTTCTGTGAGACTGAGTTACCTGTCAGGTTTCGACTTGCTCACCGTCAAAGTCAATCTGACCACTGGTTCACAGATGTGAGGAAATCCCTCTGTTTCAAACAGTACCTGATGCACAGTTTATCAAAGGTAGTTCTTTTAAGCCCCAAATGATATCTGCAGGAGTGCAGGTCTGATCTCAACGCTTTAGTTGTGATGAGTCAAAACTAGTGTTTCATCAACCTTAAACCACTAACTTACAGTACAGTAGTCTTTTAAAGTGGTATTGGTCACTAGTTCTTCAGTCTTTCAGTTTTTCTTTCAACCATGGCCACTATTTTATTCTTTCAGTCTAGTAATCGACTTATTTAAAATCCGCATTCATTTGATTACTAAGCCACTTTGCCATATAATTCATTTAGGATATAAAAAGCCTCTTAAACTTTAGGGATAAACCAGATGTTTGTTAAACATTAACAAACATCTTTGCAGATTATCTTTTCAATTGGATCTTTTGACACTTTCTTACCAGCAACCTGTAAAAAGTACACTCTTTGTTCCAATCTTTTTTAGATAAATCTATCAAAAAGACCAAAACTGCCTAAAATAGTATTTTAGCACTAACAAGTTGATTCCCAGAGAGCTAAAGATCAGATGAAGGGTGATGCAGACGGCTGTTGTTTTTTACTTCCATCACATTCCTTTTTTAAGCACTAACTCATATTTACTGTGAATTACCAAGAATTTGGTGATATGATACATTTGACACAGAGGTCACAATACGATATATTCCAAAATATTGCGGTATTGTAAGGACAGTGATATATTATGATACGGCCATGTTTATACCAAAAAATATATTTCCTATTCCATCAATATTTTTAATGGTTAGGCCAAATATTCCATTAAAGAGTTTGATAATATATTTGTGGCAGCTTTTAGATTTATAATATTAGTTTATTATAAAAAAATATGTTCACCCACCACACTAACAATAGCCTTTATCTGGTGCTGACGTTCAATGAAGGGATGAAATAAAGCTGATACTGTCTGTCTCTGTCAGCGGGGTCCTTAGGTGAATAGAGCGAGTACGCCAGTCATTTCAATGCCCAGTGTTTCATATGGTCGTTGCATTTGGCCTCTTCAGTACCATACCTTGAGGACCCCCTACAGCTCAGGGGTCTAGACAATTACTTATCTGCCTGCTGTATTATGACGGCTCTGATTGCAGACTGCAGTCGGAAGAAAGAGCGTCCGGGGACACTTCAATTTGGCCTAAAATACAGGACATTCTAGCTCATACGGAATACTTGGCAACCCTACCTCAGCTTTGAAAGCAGTGGGTGCTGGTCTAATCTGCTCATATTTACCCATTAGTACTTAGTGCTAATGTTTACTCACAATGCTAACGCTTGAGCTACCATTATACTTTCAGGCTTATCAGTTGCGGAGGAGTCAAATGGTTGGCTGTCTGCTGCCAACGTGTGGTCTGTGGCTAAAATACAACACAAAAATGAACCACAAAGCCTTAGTTAAAAATCAATACAGTGATTTAGAGAATGGATACAGTATCGGGAAGTGAAATCTTGTGATATTTTAGTGTATCAAATGTTTTCTTACAACCCTAACAATATACTGTTAATTCCATCTATAAGGACTTGATTGAAAATAAGTAAAAAAAATCAGGCAAGGCTGAAAGAACAGCTTTTATAAAACCCTTCATAAAGCCAGAAGAACCTTTGATCAATACCACCCTAAAAGATTTCTTACCTCTGTAAAGCGCTAAACTCTTCATCTTCACGTATCAGGACTTATTAGGATTTAACTTGGTTGATAATAGGCAGAGGTTTATCATAACAACATATTGAGATAATATTAACTTATTTTCTGAAAAGAGAAAGAATGTGAAAAGCATGATGTAAATGAGATGTGGAAGCTGCCAATCTGCTCATGAAAGCCTAAACAACTCCATGTCCTTTTGATTAAACTCTCAAATTCCGACTGTTGCTTTCCTCGAAATGCGAGGTCAAGACCATCCACTTCTCTGAGCCTTTCCACACTCCCCTCAAGCTGCTTTTGCTGTCTGTTATGACAGATTATAAAAGCATCTGTGTAACATTTAGCAGGAAGAAAGTATTAGACTTTGATGCTATTGCTTTCTTACTGTGCAGCTTGTTTGCCATGTATGCTCCTTATTGAGGAATTAGCTCTATTCTGCTGTTTCTATGCTTATCCTTTCAATAACCCTCCAACAACATTTCATGTAGTGGTAATTTAGTCATTGTTTAAGTTAAACATGGTCATGGAAAAAGTCATGTTCTGTGGAATGTTGAGCCAGATGGAAAAAAAAAACTCGGCTGTTAAGTCATTTTATTTTCACGTCTACTTACCTTTCCTGAGTGATGTTGACCTAAAAAAGGAAAAAATGTGTTGAAGAACGTGTATACACCCTGTCAGCCAGCTGTTTATTTAAAGTCTTCATAAATGGCAGGGGTGTACTTAAGCGAGGCGCGCGCCCTGTGCTGTTGAGCTCTTGCCAAGACTCTTGGAGCTGTGAAATAATGCAGAGACAGAGGCAGGAAGCAATTTTCACATCATCCTTTCAGCTGCATTAATGAGGTGGGAAAATCAGCGTTGCACATCAGGAATTCATCACTGTACTGGGTTTTACTAATCTAAAGTATACCTACAGACACATTTGTTGGACTTTACTGTGTGTGGTTTGTCTGATGTCTGAAAGATCCATCACTCCTGACATTCCTCTGCTCCATGATGCCGCTCTTACCAGCTGTTCCCGTATTGAGAACACGTGTTGATTTGACTTCTGTCCTTGGAGAATGTTCTGCAAAGCAAAACCAGGAACAAAAGAACCTGAATGTTCAGTGACATAATTTCATGGTCTTTCATCTTTACACCAGAGAACACGCAGATACTGATGAAGTGATAACACAATAACAGATGCTATCTTTAAATGCATTTAGTTCATAAAATTTGCTGTATGGAAAAGTTCGCTTAGAGATACTATATCAAACTGTTTTGACAGAATGCAGGCCAGAATATAATTCTACACTTTGAAGTTTCCCCACGCTCTGGGTCCGAACTGGGCGCTTTGAAGAATTTGTGGCGCTGCAGTTGCCATATGCTGAGTATTATCATCCAGTTGCAATGTGTGCATGCTGCAATGTGCTTGGAATTCAACAGTGGTCTTATATTTTAACATGCATATAGATTTATTTACTTTGATTTAGACCAGGTAGTCTTGCTGAGACAGGTAATCTCATTTACAAAAAAATAGTTTTCCTTTTGCCCAAACACACACAAAAATAAATAAATTACGTAAAATATTACTACAACAATCCTAAAAACATGTTGTTGGTTAAAAGAGAGAAGTAGATAACAAAATTGTAAAAAAGAACAGGTCGGAAATTACGATTTCTTCCTTTTTTTAAGATACAGTCTGTTTAAAATATACCAGAGCAGTTAAAAGTTTTAGATTTTGCTGCAGTGTATTTCAGGAAGATTGAACAGAATAAGAGAAGATTTTCCCAGTTATTTGTGAATTGAAGAAACCTTGAAAGAAATGAAATCTTGTAGTTTGTAATTATTCTGTCTTTAGAGCATTTTAGAATATTAGTAGTTTTTCTTTCCATTTTAACACATAATGAAAACAGACTGGTGTTCTATAGAGGTTAGATAAGGTGAGCTTGTGACTGAGAGGTTGCAGGTTCTAATCTGCATACATTTGGATGAGAAAGATGAAGCACCCACAACTGCATCCTCTTTTTTTTTTGCCTCACTGAGAGCCCTTGGCCCCTTAACCCCGCTTCCTGAATGCTTTAGAATGGCAGCTCTTAGCTCCACATAAGCAGTGGTAAAAATGTAGAGAATGAATTTTTCCATTAGAAATTTATAAAAGTAAATATTATTTGAATATTTAAATAAACTTAATAAAAACACATTTTAAATTTGCTTTGTTGTGTTCCCAAATAGACTTACAATATGAAGCTTTTCAAAAATAAAATTGACATTGCTGCCCATTTCACACTTTCTGTTATTGCGTTGTGCCTTAGGAAACAAAACACAAATGGAATCATTTCGAAAGTTTGTTTCTATGTTTGTCTTTTGATGTCTTACAAGCTTGCAGCACACCTTGTTTCCTGTTTCTTGTGTATTTTTGTGGCAACATCACACCACCACCCACAGGCCTGGCCCAGGTACTACAGGGTTTTGGGTCACTTTTGGTGTTTTTGTGTGTATGAAGTCATTTCTAGAAACTGTGCTTTGTTGGTGCTCTGTTGATTATGATATTTTTTGTGGAAAAGGTCTAACTCTGTACTTGACTAGATGGAGTTATATGAGTCCCATGATTAAATAATTCTGAATATTAGGGCTTCACAGCATATAGTAAATAGTAAATGGACTGGACTTATTTAGCATCTTTCTATCCAACCAGGATATTCAAAGCTCTTTACACAACAATCTGTGTCCTCATTTACTCATTTACACACTTAAAAGCTAATCTAGTTAAATCATTCTATAGAGACTAATCAGTGCTTTAAAGCACTTTTATACACTGATGGGACACATGTCAAAATGGGATTCAGTGTCTTGCTCAAGGACACCTCAACGTGTGACTGAATAGCAGGGACGTCAAATCCCCAACTTTGTCATTGGAGGATGACTTCCTTAACCACTAGTTGCAGGTTGGGACTCGATTCAAGGGTTGCAGCCCATGCAGACTGTGGCCCACAGAGGTCGCACCCTTCACAGTCTGGGTAGGCTGCATAAAATGGCTGTGAAATTACTTGGTCTAGTCTTTGAATGACGTATGTGTGCATGATCATACACTACCTCATTATTTTAGTGATATGTTTTATTTCACATGCCTTCAGACTAGGGATGCAAGTTATCGATTAATGGATTAATCTAAAGTTGATAGATCTCATCGATCGACTAACGATTAATTGATAAGCGGCAATGTTCCTAAAAACCTGACATTTCTCTTGAATCAAGGGTCTTTCTATGACATAAAGGGCTAATTTTTCACACACTAAATAAAAACGTACAGTATTATTTTAGCAATTCATTGTGCCAGCTGTGTGAGTAAACTCTGAGTGAATGAACAGAGAAATGTGGATTTCTCTCACATTATTAAACTTGGACATATTTATGAAATATAAAAAAAGGAATCTGTTTAGTTGCTAGATGAGAATAATAATATTAAAACAAGTAAAATACTTAATCCACCCTGAAGATGAAAA
>JAUBOC010000011.1:7075054-7102582 GCA_032275365.1 Anablepsoides cearensis
ACCTTTCTTCCCCATACTGATGCTCGGTTTGAACTGCAGGAGATTGTCTTGACCATGTCTACATGCCTAAATGCACTCAGTTGCCGCCATGTGATTGGCTGATTAGAAATTAGGTGTTAACGAGCAGTTGGACAGGTGTACCTAATAAAGTGGCCGGTGAGTGTATATACTGTCATGCAAGCAGGTGTTTTCTTTATTCCATAAATGCACCTCATGCATATTCATGAGGTATTTATATATTTTTTTGGCTCAACTCTTTCTTTTTGTTTGATTTGTCCTTAAAATATCCTCAGACATATAATTAGGCACCATATCGAGTCAGCAGTGAGGCCTTCTATTGGAAGATTTAAAATACTTTCTTGTGTTGAGGTGTGCCAAACAAATTGGTGCCCACTGCCTCCTGGGAAGCACAGTTTTATCATCCCGAGTCCCAAGCTCTGTTTGGTGTGCATTTTTATTTTTATTTTAGCTATTTATGATTAGTAGACCCTGATGAACATAAAACATTGTCTTTGAGCAGTTAAGAGTTTAAAATATAACTATATATTTTATTTAAAAAAAAACAAAAAAACTAAAATCAAGACCCTCTGAAAAAGATCAACTGGTCTAAAACCAATGTCCTCAATCTTAGGATCCAGTGTTTCAAGTGGTTATATGTATATATTTTTTTATAAATATAAATTCACCAGAGGACACCCTTCAGTAAGTAGAGTAGTGACAATGATTTTCTCAAACTGTAAATAAATGTAAAAAAATAAAATAAATAAAACGGAAGTAGACCTATGTATGTTAGAAGTGGATTCTTCAACTCCTGTATTTCTGTGTTTGTCAAATAAGCTATATGTGACAACATAAATTTCTTGAAATTCCGTTCTAGCTTTAGTTTCTTTTGTGCCATCCCAGGATTTTTGGTGGCCTTCGCATAACTCCACCATTAAAAACATTCTGGGGGCGCCACTGTGTTGCCTAACAGCCTGCTTTTTTAAAGTTTGACTTTCACATTTTTTTTTCTTTTTTTTTTGAAAAAAAAAGTTTGACTTGAGAACTAATTTGTTTGTCCTAAGTAATGTCAGCATGTTTTTTACTATACTCCAAAAAAACATTTTTTTAGAGAAGGCAGCACAACGTTTATGTATTTTATTAACCTTGATAACTTTTTTCTTTTGTACTGTGCAATGTGAAACTCAGAATTGATGTCTGAGTGTCTAAATGAAATCCAACAGTTTTACTTTCACAAGTGCAGCATAATGGCATTTTACTATGATGCTCTGCTTGATATATATTGAAACCTTTATTATAAATTCTTTTGGGATTAATTCATAACAGACACCAAGACGGAAAAATTAAAGAAAGAAGTGAAATACGAGAAAAGTGAAAAAAAGATAGAAAGGGAAACAAGACGATATGAAAGAGAAGCATTAAGAAAACACAAGACAACACATTTGAAGTCTGCCTCCACACCTGCAACAAGAGAGAAAACAAAAACACAGCAACAAAATATATGTAATAACCTTGATAACTAAAAAGTATTTCATCTAACCTGAACATAGTTTTATTTGAGCTTGTGTGCTTGTTTGTGCCAGATGTAGAACTACGAGTCTCAAAGATTGGTATCCTTTCTGTAAATAAAACAACACTCCCTCCCTGTTTTATTCATAGTGTAATGCAACATGTGGAGAAGGCACGAGTAGCAGAAAAGTGAGCTGTTTAGGCCCAGGGATGACACCGGCCCAAGATGACTACTGTGAACCATCATCCAAACCTACATCACTACAACACTGTGAAGGAGCTCCCTGTCACTACATGTGGATAACAGGAGAGTGGTCACAGGTAAGAAGAAAAACACCTAGAGACAATTTAGAGTTACCAAAAAACATGCAGGTCTTTGGTCTGTGGAGAATGTCCATGCATGCACAGAGAGAACATGCAAACTCTACCCAGCAGGGCCAGGCAGAGACCACTAAAGGGGCAGGTGTTCAAAGTAAAAAAGGGCACATATAGCCAGATTCTAGGACAGTAATCTCACACAGCTGTTAATTTCAATATACTATGATGTATTACAAAATAGTAAGTATTGTTCTATCATAATCCTAACCCTACAGGGATCTGCTGGTACTCAGAAATAACCATAGATTTATGCAAAAATAATCATTCATCATTTTCTTTACCTTCTTCTTCTTTTTCGGGGTCACAGGGGCACTGATACCAATCTCCAGTGGTTATTGTTCAAGAGGCTACACCCTGAACAGGTCCCAGGTTCACCAAATGGATGTCATCAATCATCTAATGTGAACTGGTTGTGATTTTAAAAAGCATTCAGAAAAACTGCTATGGAATTTACAGACTGGAAATGATGGTTTGGGCCTCAATCAGATTGTTGTCAGCTCATTACTTACTCAAAATAAACAGTTTCTCCAAACTGCAGTTGTTCAAATAGCTATCTAGAACATGATACTAATTTTTTATAATGTTTCCACGTAGCTTCACTTGAAAAGGCCAACCCATCACTTTGTCTGAATGTGTTTGTTTTTGTGTATTTCTCAGTGCTCTGCCAGCTGTGGTGTTGGCTATCAGCAGCGTATCGTCTCCTGCTCCCTGATGTCCTCCTCTTACACTGCTCAGCGTTTCTACACTCAGTCCTCCTCTGTCGGCTCAAAGTGCCCTGAGCTGTCCCCTCCTGCCACCCAGCATTGCCTCCTCAGAGAGTGCACACACTCCACCTACTGGAAAGTTGGGCCATGGACCAAAGTAAGAACATAAAACTCACTTGTTTGACAGAAGAGAACCATGGAGTGACAAGTGTAATAAACAATGTTAAAACATGTAACTAAAACATTTTCGTTATTTAGCTCACATTCTGAATGTAAAATATTTGTTAAAAGTAAATTTCTGATATAAAATATATGTAGGCATCAAAAGTTAATTTAATGTTGAAAAATGCAGAATACATTAGGCTACCTGTTTCAGCTGTATAACTCTTCATACAAAGGCAACATACATTTGCTTAACCTAGTTGGAGTGTGACATGATTTGTGTCAGTATTTATACTTCTCATCCAACCACTCACTGTATCCAAGGGGTAGCATATATCTGAATGGGTTATTATTTTTTGTAAACAATAACAAGCTTTTAAAAAAACAAAATCGAAAAAAAAGTAGAACGTACATACAATTGTGCAAAAATGTGAGGAGTAGAAGTTAAGTCAGCTGAAAGTACATATAACCAAAGTTTCTACTTAAGTAAATTAGGGGTGCACCGATTCCAGTTTTCTTGCCGATCTCCGATCTTCGATCTTTAAAAAGTCTGACCTGCCGATTCTGATTTTGGCCGATACTGATTTTTTAAATAGCTGACGCTGTCAGATATTATAAAATCACAATACAACTTAAATTTTCAAATGTTATTTTACTGAAATATTTTGAACAATACCCTTGAAACAGTATAAACTTGTTTTAACTGGATATTAGATAGTGCTCACAGCAGAGCAAAAGAGGATATTGGCTGATTTTGAGACTTTTGTGGAGGTAGAAAAGCCAATCTCTTCTGCCGATCTTCTCCACCGGCCAATTAATCGGTGCACCCCTAAAGTAAAGTAAGAAATTATTTTTACAATTCTGCCAGCAGTTTAATGTGTGACACCAACTGAAAATGCAAGTTTAATGTCTTGTAGGTACGTGTTAGCCGCATTAGCCATGTTTGCCACGTTAGCCGCAAAATCCATGTTAGCAGCAATAGCAGCTTTCAAGCTTTAGCGGTTGCTATTGTCTTAAGACGATGATGTCATATCAAAAGCCCCTCACCAATGGCAAAAGCTGCGATATTCTTATATGTAAACCGCAACATTTACGTTTAATATTTACATTAAATATACACATTTAGATTTAGGATTTAACAGTTAGACAAAAACATTTAACATTTAAAATTTAACATTAGTAAAAATGGGCAAAATTGCTTTTTTTATCTAGGATTATGTATTTAGAAAGTGAGCTAAATAATGAAATTGTATTAGTGACATTTTTTAACATTTTATTTTACACTTGGCATAGAAAACGTCTTCAGATCAACAACAAAATTTTCCTTTCTTATGTTTTATTGCTCGTACTAGCTAGTAGCACTTATTTATGGATATAATGATTTTCCTTGCTGATGTTTTTGCTTCTGTGTGGAAAACTTTATGTATCAGTGTTCTCAGACGTGTGGGGCAGGAGTGATGTATCGCAAAGTGGAATGTGTAACCTCCAAAGACCAACCATCTACACTCTGTCGTTTGGAAGAAAGACCTGAATCTCAGGCTGCGTGTCAGGACAGACAATGTGAGTCCCTTTTTTTTATTCTCCCATGGTAAAGGGTTCGCTGTCAAATTTATGCTAAAGCAATTTAACCATTTGTTCACCTTTTCTAATCCCATGCGCATTGTTCAAACGTAAAACATTTAGTGTGGTGGTGACATCAAATTGAGTGTGTTGTGTGCAACAACTATAACTGTGTCTGGTTGTGTTTATATTAGTTCAACCTTTTTGCTTTGGTGGTTTCAGTTTCACACATTATCTGGAACAATAACCTCCACATAAAGCCTCTTGAGGTGATAATTCAAAACAGAAAGTGCAGCGGTTTTCTACAAACTATGATCCGGATGATCTGTCAGGATGTCTCGGAGGGTTTGTGCTGAAACCGAGGCAGCTTTAATTGTGCAGGCCAAAGTTTCGCTCAACCACGTTTCAAATGTTTCGGCGCTGGCACTCTGGGGTAATCACTGCCGACTTAGCTTCTGCCAAGTCAGGCCCAGGCAAAATTAAAATGATATGCTCGGGTGGCGTCCACTTCGGTGGTCAAGTATTCATTTTAATCAGCTAATCAGCATAATATGGGTTTTGAGGTTGCTTTTGGGCTACAGGGGAGGCAACACAACAGTTCTTGTTGCAGCAAAAATTAGACAGATTTCAAACTTTCTCTAATGTAGTTGTTTTTATTATTAGGTTTGTCAATCTTTGGGATATTAGCTGACAACAGATTTTCAAACATGTGCTGTGCTTTTAAGATCAAGGGCTTATTTCTTGTTAACCAATTGTTGGACTAAAATCTCCTTTTTACACATCCTCTTCTAGGCCAGTTGTTTGCGTCTTGCCGGGAGGTCCAGTTGAAGCAGGGCATGAGAATGGATGGGGAATACTATCTGAAAGTCAAGTCTCGGATCCTACAGGTGTGTGTTCTGCCAGAGTTCCTCCTGAACACTTCCACTCCAACAGTAGATTATCTCATGCAGGGTCAACCCTTGGCATAGGCAGTGTAGGCAAGTGCTAAGGGCAACATCCATCTAGGGATGAGGGATGGAAAAAATATGACTTTTTATCAGAGTATAGTTGATTTAGTTACAGATTAGTCAGGTTTATGATGGTAGTAGTAAAGTAAGGTAGTAACATGTGTAAATAGAAAACAAAATAAGGATAATGGAAGTTTTTGTTCTGATCTCAGATAAAGTTCAGGTTAAAGTCCGGTTTTCAGTGTTCTACCTTCATAAAATACTGATTTTATGTTGTTTAATCTCAAGCATTTAACCAAATGCTCTTCAATTGGCTGGAAAATGCATAGTATACTTGTTGCTGTCAGCAAATGTTGGCAAGTTTGAGGTCAATTTCTGGTATTCTGTTGTGAACTATTTTAATTGAACAACCTGGTTCCCTAAGAAAAAAAATATATCAAATTCAAATCTTTTTACTGTGGTATGTGAATGTATGTAAATTCACAGAGAGATTTAGAAAATTGAACAGGAGGTGCCACCTGAAATCTTGCCTAGGGCTCCAAATTGTCTAGGGCAGGCCCTGACCTCAAGCTTTCATTTGGCCTCTCAATGTGTGTTTTGTTTTAGATTTACTGTGCTGAGATGCAGACTGATTCTCCTAAAGAGTATGTGACTCTGCGCAGCGGACAGACAGACAACTACTCAGAGGTGTACGGGCAGAGGTGTGTGATGCAGAGCTGACTGTATTTCAGAAGATGTGTAGAATTTGTATGCCTTTAAACAGTCATGTTCTTTACCACATAGGTTGCTGAACCCCTTCGAGTGCCCGTTTAATGGCAGCCGCCGGCAGGACTGCGACTGCAGGAACGACTATCCTGCAGCAGGATACACACTCTTCCACAAAGTTCGCCTTGACCTGAACTCCCTGAGGATAATGAGTGCGTAATTAGTGTGACTGCCTTCCACTGTCTACCGTAATGAGACCACACATCAGTGTTGGTTTAAACCGTCACACGCCTCGTCCCGTTGTGAAAATAAAGGCTCGTCCAAAAGCCTGTTTGGATGCAGAAAACAGAGCTTTTCTCTCACAGTCTGGCCACTGAAATCGAAATGATGAACTCTCTGCACTCTGCGTTTGCATCACCAGGGCAAGACTTTGAATCTAGGCCTCTCCATACAAACATATGAATAAAGGAATGCATGCACATGCTTACTCAGAGGCAATTTGTGAGCACTCACACCCGGACCATCCAACTGGATAACTATCAAACTCTTGCATGCGAGTAATCAGGCACTCATAAAATGTATACACACATAACCTTGGGGCATTTTCTCGATTTTACTGTCAATTCCACCTTTCCTTGTTGTTTTCCAACATGTTCTTAATTAGAGAAGGTGGGTTATTGTACAGTATTAGTGCTTGCGTAAATGGGTGCGAGTATGCGTGCTCTTTAAATGGGAAGTTTGCCATCATGCTGCATAATAATTTGTTGGGTCCAGGTCTTTCCCAGCCCTCTCTGTGCACAGTGCTCATTTGGCTTTCAGGTGATTTGAAACAGATCTGAAGTGGGATAATATGTTCAAGATGAAGGAAAGATTACTAAAAGGCGCTCATTTAAAGAACCTGGCACAAATTTGCAATGTTATCCTTATTTGTTTAACAAGATAGCAGGAAATACACAAGTATGAGCAAACTTTTTGCATTTTTTTTTATAAATATTGCTATGATGTTGTGATTTTGTACAACCCCAGCTCCAATGAAGTTGGGACGTTGTGTAAAATGTAAATAAAAACAGGATATGATGATTAGCAAATCCTTTTCAACATATAGTAAATTGAATACACTAGAAAGACAAAATATTTAATGTCAAACGGATAAACCTTATTGATTTTTTGCAAATATTCACTAATTTTGAATTTGATGCCTGCAACATGTTCCAAAATCAGCTGGGACAGGGTCATGTTTACCACTGTGTTACATCAACTTTCCTTTTAACAACACTTAATAAGTGTTTGGGAACTGAAGACACTAATTGTTGATGTACAACTTCAGCTGCTCAACAGTCTGTGGTCTCTATTGTCATATTTTGCTCTTCATAAAGCACCATGCATTTTCAACGGGAGAAAGTTCTGGTCTGCAGGCAGGCCAGTCTAGTACCTGTTGTGTTTTATTATGAAGCCATGCTGTTGTGACACATGTAGAATGTGGCTTGGCATTGTCTTGCTGAAATAAGCATGATTGTGCCTGAAACACACGTGGCTTGGATGGCAGCTTACAGTATGTTGCTCCAAAACCTGTAGCTTTCAGCATTAATGGTGCCTTTACAGATGTGCAGGTTACCCACGCCATGAGCACTAACACACACCCATACCATCGGAGATGCTGGCTTTTGAACTTTGCACTGATAACAATCCGGACAGTTCTTTTCCTCTTTGAGCCGGAGGACACGACATCCATGATTTCGAAAAACAATTAGAAATGTGAACTCATCAGACCACAGGACACTTTTCCACTTTGTATCAGTCCATCTCAGTTGAGCTCAGGTCCAGAGAAGCTTGCAGTGTTTCTGGGGGTTGTTGCTCTATGGCTTTGGCTTTGCATGGTACAGTTTTAACTTGCAGTTGTAGATGTAGAGATGAACTGTGTTCAATAACAATGATTTTATGAAGTGTTCCTGAGTCCATGTGGTAATATCCATTACAGAATGATGCTGGTTTTTTAATGCACTGCTGCTGGGGTGATCAAAGGTCATCGGTTTCAGTGTTGGTTTTTGCTCTTGCTACTTGCAGAGACTTGTTGGAGATTATGAAATCCATGAATTATTTGCAATTGTACATTGAGAAACATTGTTCTTAAACTGTTGGACTATTTGCTCACTGAGTTGTGCATACAGTTGTGAAACTTGCCCCATGCTTGTTTGTGAACAACTGAGCCCCTTACACCCAATCATGACACTTCCCTTTTTTCCAATGAACCTGTTCACCTCTGGAATGATGTAAACTGGTGTTTTTTGAGCATTCGCCAACTTTCCCAGTCTTTTGTTGCCCCTCTCCCAGCATTTTTGGAGCATGTTGCAGGCCTCAAATTCAAAATGAATGAATATTTGCATAAAAACAGTAAAGTTTATCCGTTTGAACATTAAATATCTTGTCTTTGTAGTGTATTCAATTGAACATAGGTTAAAAAGGATTTGCAAATCATTGTATCCTGTTTTTATTTATGTTTTACACAACAACCCAACTTCATTGGAATCAGAGTTTTACACTTTAGGTTTAATTCAGATAAATGTATAACCTGGTAGATCATGTTTGATTATACTTAGATTTAGATCATCTCTTTATTTAACTTTCCAGCTTTACTTTAAAAGCTGGAAAGTAAAAGCCTTTAAAGTGGAGCAAACCCATCTGGTGACGTGACATGGTTACATTTAGGCAGATTTGTTAACTTCAGCGTGTCTCTAAATGTGTGTCTTTGCTGTGTACCAGTCACAGACCTCCAGTATTCCCAGACTCTCCTCGGCCGCCCTGTGCCCTTTGCTACAGCGGGAGACTGTTACAGTGCAGCCAAGTGTCCACAGGTTGGGTTAAGTAACGTCTTGTGGAAACTTTAAGCCCATCCTGTTTGTGATATAATTCTGAATGCAGAACATATCTTTTTTAGGGTCAGTTCAGTATTAATCTGATCGGCACTGGCCTCAAAGTGGCTCAAAGCACCAAATGGACATCTCAAGGCAACTATGTTTCCCTTAAAGTCCACAGATCTGAGGTAAGAAATTTCAATCACTTTCATATATAACACTATGCAGCATTAAAGTAAATGTTTTTGATTGTGTCATTTTGCTGTGCTGTAATAATTTGTGTTAAATCTTGGACGTTGAATTGCTTTTGTTATACTTCTAACTGACTGACCAAAGTGTTCATTCCCCGCATAAAAACTGCCCTTTTTTGCCCACTTCCTTTCTCTGTTCCCTTCATCTCGATCTGTAGGACGGAACAAGAATCTACGGCCGCTGTGGCGGTTTCTGTGGGAAGTGCATTCCTCAAGCTCACCACGGCCTACTCCTTACAGTTCACTGAAAGTCAAGCCGAGAGCCAAACTCCTAAATCTGTTTTGAAGACACGAGCCCAGAAACACACAGTCAGAGGGATACGTTGGATCCTGCTGTCGGTTGTGAGCGTGGTGGACAATCATTCAGCAGCCCGCAGTGACGTTTCCTGTTTCCGAATGGCAGCTAAAGTGGACGCGACGCAACCCACTCTGCAGCACTACAGGACCACCATAAGGTGCTTTATTCAAACTGAAGGGGACTAAGCTTCATTTGTTTGGCTGCTTTCTTATATTGTGCTGGTCTGGTATACCTCTGTAAAACACAAAGGGATATAAGACACAGCAGTGACAAGGAAAACAAGTGGGCAACCAGACGTTAAGGCACTGTCCCACTATAATGTTTTAGACAACTCATGCTCATCAAATGTTTAGCATTACATATTCATAGGTCCAATAAAGGCTTCCAGTAGATTTTGTTTTATTCAGTCTTCAGCTTTGACATCGTTAGTGTCAGACAAACTTATCATAAGTTGCCTAAAACATGATAATGTGACAGAACCTATAAAGAACCTCAACCTCTCTCTCTTTAAAAGCTGTCTTTTGTTTTGGTCATCTGTGGATTGAAATAGTCAGTTAGTTGTTGACAATTTGACCTATCAGTTTAACTGCAGCCAGTAAAATTGTAAAAAGGTGAAAACACCCCATTTAAGTAAAGATTGTTGCAATTCCTCTGTGACTAAAAGTGTGTTAAACTATAATATAACGTATTACAGGGTGAGAGATTTAAACTGCTAGCTGTCTGCTTTCATAAAATTTTAAAGTATTATTAGTATTATTATCTAATGAACAAAATATATCTTTTAAAAGGATCACAATGACTTTAAATGATTTAGATCTTTTAAAGTGGGGTTTAATGGAAAGGTGAACAATTAATAATCTATGCTATAGATAGCTCCTTGTGTATTTATAAATAGAAATAGAAATAGCCAAATGCAAAATTGGCAGCTTTGTACAAGTTTATTATGAACTGTAAGTAATGTGTACAATGAAAACCCTAATTTGGAACGCAGAAACCTGGTCCAGTACTCAGACTTGAATGTTTATTTGCAGGCATATAAAGTTTATCATACATCACAGCACTGTGACCAAACACTTTTAAGAGACAAAAATGGCCCCAAATCCTGTGTTCTCACAATGTTTGTAGAAAACCCGGCCCTGCCGGATATGATGTCATAGTAAACAAGGAAGTAAGTTCTGGAAATGAACACTAAAACTAAATAGAGACTTGTTAATTCTCTTTTTTTTTTAAATCAATCAGAAAGTATGAATCTGAAACTTTGGTCTGATGAGACTTGATAAAGCTCTATTTAGGTTCAGGCGATTTACCATTCAGTTAATCAATCACAAAATACCTTACAGTACGATTTGCATAAAGTGCTATGTAGTTTCTGAGATTGGTGTTGTTTTAAGATGCCAGGGATCTATTTCAGAACTAAACCCACTCCGCTGAACTGTTCTATCAGAAATAAAGCATTTTCCCAGCCTGAAGCCAAGTACAAGCCGCAAGTTTATATAATCTTTCTACCAAACCCCACTTCAAAAGATCTAAACCATCACTTCAACATAAAAAGCCAAGTACTGTCATCCTTTGGGACTTACCTCATGTCAGAGGTCAAACGCTGAGAGAACATTTAACGCTTTTAAACCAACACATAGATAGTTTTTGCTGCCAGTGTTACGGTTCTTACGTTCTGCTATCTGTTGTCAGGTATTCAACAATATACTTACAATCAGAGCATGACACAGATATAAAAACTGTTAAATAATGATCATTTTTACTGTGATATAAAGCAATATGCTCAATAGTTTTCAGTGTTAAAGTATAATAATTTTTCTGTAAGTTCTCATCCGTTACATGTGACAGTATCAGGGTGATGTCTCACCTCACCCCCTCCGTTAGACCTGCTGTAGGTACTTACAACCCCCTACCTCTCACTAATGTCCATACTCTGTTGAGATATGTAATATATTTATTTTAAACCATATTTATTCTCTGCTGATGTTAAAATAGGATCTGTTTATTGTTGTACAGTGACTACTTCCTACATACTTTGTCCACACATTTACTATTTGTATTGTGTAACCACTAACTAGTATATAATTAAATGGTGCTTTTTGACTACTGGAATTACCTCTAATCTAAAGAAGGAGAAAACTGACTTTGGCAGAGCTTCGGTCATTTTAACACATACAAATAAATTCTCTTTAGCTGATGTTTAACCAGCTCGTAGCCAAAATGTTTGCTGCATGAATGTTAATAATATCAGCTAAAGCGGTACATCTCATCAATAAGAGATGCGCTTTCAGAAATAACTTATTAAGGCTTCCACTACAACTGCTGAGTAATCTAACAGGCCTTTATACTGTTTGTTGTTAAGCTTTACCCAAAGTTAGAAACTAGATGCAGATGTTTTTTTTTTCTTTTCAATATAGTCTGTCTTGATTTAAAGAGTGGCTGAAAATGATAAAAAGTAATTGGGTGGCTTGAAAAACTTTGGCTGTTATTCATGTTTAAGGTGGCCAAATGTTCTATGAGATCTGTATCAGAAATGTAAACAATATGTGATGCACTGTGTGCCATTAATTTTGTAGAAATGTAATCCTGATTGTTTTTTTTTAAATAACCTTCAAGTTTTGTAACTTATGATACTGTTTATGTGTATTTTTAATATTCATACTTGAATTGTAAACAGTGTGCTAAACTATTGAATGGGCATTGTAAAAGACAAACAGTGTGTTCGTTTGCTATACTTATCCAAAGATGTTTTAAGGATCGCATGTACATATGGGATGGATGGATGGTTAGATGAATGGATGGATTGAGTCTGTAAGAACAATTCTGGTGCTATGGTTACTAATCATTCAATTACTGTATGTCCTATTATTAAAATAAAGCAATAAAACAAAATAATAAAACACACAGATTTTTTATTTATTTTTATTTCTCTTTTTACATTTTTATTTTATTTCATTCAAATGAAGCATTCCTTCCTTGCAGGAATGTGTGCCATCTGCCACCTTATTTTCCAAAATGTGAAACAAGTGTATTGTGTGTCTCAGTGTGTTGGGCAGGTCATACAGCGACTACAACTTTAAACATTAGTTTGGTATAAACTGACTAAATTATAGCTATTTGTGTTTGCTAATGTTGTTTAGCTGTGGTGGCCATTTTGAAAGTTTCTTTAATGTCTGTCCCATTGTTGATAGAATATCTTGCTAACATACAGCCAAACAACCAATACGGGCAATTATATGACTTCCTACTATAAACGGCAAGTCGTATCTCATATAGTAAAACTTGTCTGGCCCAGTTCAGGCCCACATAAGGTACTGACACTCAGCATAGGTAGGCCTACCCAAAGGGGCTTACGCACTGCCCGGCCCAATTTCTAACCCGGGTTTGTTGTTTTTGCATTTGCCTTTAAGGGCCGACTCCAGCCCGACTTTTGGAACCTGGCCAGGTGAGGTTCCAATCGGGCCGGTTTTACGTCATGTACTGCTGATCATTTGATTGGTTTGTTTGCAGACGAGTCTGGTAAGTCATTAAAAATCATATAGATCTACTAAACAGTAACTATTTTCATAACCGTATCACGTTACAACAAGCTAATAATGCTAGCTAAATAGCTTACTAGTCGTTGTCGTCTCGCTCTAGCCGCGTGTTGTTGCTGTATGGCCAGGTACAGCGTTAGATATCCCTCCGCTCTATTTCGCATCTCCATTCATCATCTAACTCTATGTTTACATATCCATTCTTGCAATGCAATTTGTAATTTAACTACCTGCATAAACAACATCAAAACAGTCAGGAGCTCAGTGTCGGCGTCCATTGCTGAGTCGCAAAACAAATGATGTCACTATACAATCTCGCGCTTTTCCGGTAAGAAGCTCACACCCACTTCCAGGCGGCTCTCCGCACAGTGCAAAACAAACAGGGTCGCGGGCCATGTAGTGCGTAAACGCCTAAAGAATGATGGGCCATAGGTGGCCCAGTTATAATTTGCCAGAGGTGGTCCATGCATGAGCCACCACCACATAAACCAGACCACAACTGGGCCAGTTGTGACTTACGATTTAAAAAACAGCACCATTATTGCCAGACCTGGCCCACTCCTGCCTGCTATGTGGGATAGATGATAAATGAGGCAGACACTTTTAGAAAAATCAAGACAATAATGAGTCCCAAAACAAAACATTTCACATTATTGTCTTAACCATTTCAGAAACATGGCTAGTCATGTAACATTTTTCCAGTAAAATATGAATGTAAAATTTTAAAAATAAAAAAATTTTTTTAACCATACAATTTGCAAGAACGGTTTAATTGGATTTAATTAAACACGTCCTCCATGAGTTTCTCTCTTCTAATTTCACCTTTGTTAGCAACTTTTCAGCTAATTTCAGCTTTTTTCAGCTAAGTTCCCCTTTCTGTGATAATTTACCTTTTTACTGCTTAATCCTGCAAAAGTACTTTTTCAGTGACAACCCCTATAGTTTTCAAGGTCACAAAATAAATGGTCATGGTCACATGTTAATCATTTCTCTGCATGTTTTTCTTTTCTTTTGTCTATATTTCAGCTTTATTCTTTTTTTAATAATTTGTTCATAAATTAACACTTTCTGCTTCTCTCAACTTCTTTCTGGTAGGTTCAAAGTCTTTGTTTTTTAAGCTATATTTTTGCAAGTATTTACTATTTTCTGCTAACTTTCTGCTCGCTATATTTCAGCTCTATTCATCTTTTTTTGATACATTTTTGACATTTTTTCTATTGATTTTTCACCTTTGTTTCCCTACATTTAGCAAACATCCTCTTTTCACATTGAACCCACTGTATCAGTTTTAAACCTTTTCAGCTTGACGTCAGCAGCTTTTAGCTTTTAGCATGCACACTGCATTTCTGCAGGACTTGTCAAATTTTAGGTTAGTGCAGAGAATCTGATCTCAAACTGCACCAACATTTTTTACACTTGAGCTCTGACACACTCTGCAGCTGACTTTCATTCATGTTAAACAACTTTACTACTTGTGTTAAAATGTATAGAATAAATGGGTTCACATCAGCATTTGGGAAACTGAGATCTTCCCCACTCTTCCAGCAGATTTTCTTTCCACCACAGAGCCGGTTTAATAAATAAGGGCACTGGGTCAGCATTGGCTGAGTGGTGGAACTCACCACACTGTGGCTTCATGTGGCTTCACTTAGTGGCGCAAGCTGGATTTCCACAACACGACTTTCAGAAACTCACATCCACTTAAGAGTCTCGTAAACACAGCAAATGCTATTTAAAACAATTTCTTGCTAATGGAGGCTTGCTCTTGAGTTGAAGCTGCCAACTATTTGATGACTCATCAAAGTGTAATGTGTAATCAAAAAATGAGGTAAGCTCCCCTTAAGCTTTGGAAAACTTACAAAGAGATGGAAAATAGGATTTTAATGTCACCCAACTGATTCAGTAATAAAGGTGCTGGTACTTCAGGAAGAGACAAATTGTTTATATTCAGTCTTTTCCAGGGCTCATTGCACAGAGATAGCTTTGACAGTAAATGAAAACAGATACAGTTTCCCCCATGAGTTGCTTTGATTTCTTGCCAGTAGCCTGGTTTGGTTCCTAAAAATTCTGAGGATTTGGGAAAAGTCCCTGTAAGTCCGACAACAGCTTTTCCCAAAAGCCAGAAGAAGCTGGGGTGTCTGGGCCACAAACAGCCTCCCTGGCATGCTTGTTGTGAGTATAAACATGGCCTTTTTTAAAAGAGTGTGCCGAAAAACACAAAGCGGTGCTGTGAGTCCTCATAAAACAAACTAATGATTGATGTTTAGCATGAAGCGCAGTCTGCTTTGAGGCAACGGCGCAGACATTCCAGCAGAGTCAGCAGCTGCAACCTGCCTCACAGGGCAGATGTCCAGAAACAGACAGGGATTGAACTGATGCACTGAAGCTACAACATGTAGACCATTTTAATGCAAAGTCCTTCAGCATGTCAGTATGTAAAACTCATGTCAAACTTCACCTGTCGAAACTTTTTATTACTAAATTTCTTAACGTTCCGTTAAAATTCTCAACTAAAATGAAGCATGACAAATTTGTGAATTATTCACAAAAAGCTTCACAACTTTCACCCAATTCCAGAATAAAGTAAAAATATATGTATTTTTAAATTTAGCTAAACAGCAACCCCAAGTGTTTAAAATATGAAATTACAGCCACCATCAGTCAAGAAACATTAACATGAATAACACACATTCAGACTATGACAATCACTAAATTAAGTTAAATGAAAGAGCTTATGAGAGCTTATATTTATTAAGAGGGGTTGAAGACCTCTGCACTACAGGGATGATCCTCTCTTCCTTGGAAATACTTTGGTGCCATAAATCCAGAGAACATTTGAATTGACTATCCACTAATCCTGTAATGCATCAGTAAAAAAGGCATGCTGCTTTTAGTTAAGTCTTTTTGTGAACCCTTCTAAAGTGAAGACTATTTAAGCATCTTTAAATTATTTTTTATTTATTAATGTAGACAAAACCCTGAAGGGCCTCAAGTTCCTTTTCATCTGTGGAAATCAGATTAAAATCATAATCAATTCAAACAATCTCTAGCTACTAATACGTGCCTAATACATGGTATGAAAGTACATTTATATGACCAATTACAGACACATAACTGTATATAGAATAGTTAATTCACGAGTTATTAACTATGAATAAACAATGATGGTTTTGGAAGTAATTAGCATTTATGGGTAAAGTATTAATAAATGTCTCAATTTAACTTATTACCTATAAATTATCATTAATGATTAATTCCAGATTAAATAACCATTTTAATGATTAAGTAATGAGGTGCAGTTACTGTAAAGTGTTACAGATTATTTTGGCCTATTTTGGTTACATTGAGACCGATAAACACAGAATGCTGAGTCAACAGATTAGATGTCAGCAAACTGATTTTATTTAGAGTTGCGCTTGTTAGGATATTGCAGATATTTGTAGAGATGGTAAATGGAACTTATGTAGCACCTTATCAAGTCCACATGGACCCCAAGGCGCTTTAGACATCAGGCATTCACCCGTGCACACACACTTTCACACACTGATGGTGGTAAGCTCCAGCTCCAGCTGTCCTGGGGCCACACTGACAGACGCGGGGCTGCCATGCACTGACGTCACCATCTCCACCATCAGCAGACAAGGTGGGTGAAGTGTCTTGCTCAAGGACACAACGACTGAGACAGCTGGAACGGGGAATCGACCCGGTGGACGACTCCGACACCGCTGCCCGAGATGCAAATTGGGATCAGTTACTTCTCTGAATGTTGTCAATCTTGTGAGGCAACTTGATAAAGTTTCTTGTTAAACATTTGTGTTACCATGATGGGTGACCAGTAGATGGTGGTAAAGTACTAAAAAGCACAGGCTTACCTCAACAATTTTTTTTTGTTTGTTTTTTTTTACAGACGAATGCAAATTTACATTTGAGATCAACCAAATTGAGTTATTAACCAGGAACTTCCGCTTGTAGTGTGCTCCAAAAACTATGAAACTGTCTGAAGATTTGCTGCACTGTTTTCAGGTTCTCCTCGAAAAACGGTCACGAGCACAACCATCCTGTTCCCTAACTCCACAGTCTTTGAGGAGAATTTCCCAGTGAAAGCAGTTTTAGTAGCAGGATTTAGTTTAAGCGAGCTCAAATCCTTGTATGCCTCACACACGTCCCCCTCCCGGCTCTGATGCACACACACACACACACACATGCATGCCCGTCCTGTATTGAAGCAGTTGGCCTCAAACAGTATCAGTTTCATCTCTTGATGTACCATGACTGCATCAAAATGTTTGAAACCACACAATTTAACAGCTATCTCTCTGCCAACTGGACGGTTGGCAGCAGAAGCTGTTTGGCGCTTTGCCTTCCGGAGCATTATAGACAGCGCTGTCGGGCTGGCAGCAGGCAGTTTTGAAGAAATTTGCGACAGCTTCGACTTTTACTGACTGAGACTGAATGAGGTCACTTTAAGGTATTGTATTACACGCCTGCAGTGTCCACTTTGGAACAGCTGCATGCGATGTGTTAGGGGGGGACTGTAGCCTTGATCCGACGCTGACCACCTTTACACTGCAGAGAGCTGGGTGGTATGTTGTCAGAAATGGGTATGGTCCAACCGGAGGTGATATAAAGAGGAGGGGGTGGGTGGTTAGTTGTAGACCCCAAGAGTCTGCAAGTATGTGCCAATAGCTCGTATGCACAAGTGGTGTGGTGAAAAATGGACTCACATTGTTTGGCTCACATTGTGAGACCCTGGCATCAGTCACACACCAGAACCCACTCACTGCAGCATTTCTGCTCAGGTGTTTCAGGAAATACATTACAGACAAACATATTTTTAAAAGAATTGGTGGTTTCTTGTCTTACATGTAAAACACAAAACTGTAAATCCCGCAGCCGAGGTCAAAAAAGCCTGCCTACAGTCATTTAGGAAACATGCACATTATGACCAGTGGCAGTGTTTTTGTTTTAGAGAATACTTTCCCATTGTAAAACTTTAGGCTGTTCGGCAGCCTGGAAAATGTTTGCCCCCGTCAGCATAGTTGGACTGACAGGCAAAGGCCAGACACGGCTACAGCTCTGAGCCGTGGCTGCTCTATTGTGTGAAAGCAGCAGCAAGCAGGGATCTCTGTAACAAGAAAAGGGTGGGAGAGCTAATTATTTCCAACAGCTTAACACTTTGGCCAAGTGAGATTTTTGTGTATTTTTTTTTTTTTTTTACACACTGTTGCGGCTCACCGATACATAAACCCTACATAATGTTCCTTTTGTTTTTGCTTGTCACCATTTAAAATAGTTTACAAGAAGCTGTAAAAGTTATACAATGATGTAGGCAGCAGGCGATATAAAAACTAACCTTTTTAATCTTCAGTATTTTGAGAGATTTAATTGTGTCTGAAAAGGTTGCCACATTTTAGCAGAGCAGAAATAAAATAAAAATAAGTAAATAAAAAACAACATAACGTAAAAAAAATGGATTTTTGTTTTTTAACTCCTTTTGGATTATGACCTGGATGAATGAATCCTCACCATCATGAGAGAAATTTGAGAGTACTAGTGTTGGTCAATATTGGCAAAAAGGTTAATCATGATGAATTGTGGTATTTAGCCAATAACGATTAATTTGACGATTAATGCCCTGGAGTCCCTGGACACCCTTATGTCCTGGTCACATGACAAATTTAGTGGGAAAGATTTGCTCTTCATAAAAATCTGTTCCATTTTGTGTCAAAATTACAGACTTCAGACTTGATAGATAAATAAATTACAATATTTTTTAATGTTCATCACATTTGAAGCGGAGAGGAGCACCCAGCGGACTCTGCCTCGTGGCATTAATCATATTAATCGATTAATGCCAATAAGTAATTGATTAGTGTTTTTCTGACAATTAATTGCACACGGTACGATTATGCCCAACCCTAGAGAGTACCTTAAAAAGTTTGTTTTTTTTATTTCATGCTTGTTGAGTTTCAGCTGTTTCTATATGTATTAACAAGCTTGCATGACTTGTTGGGTCTTTCTGTGTGGAGTTTGCATGTTCTCCTCCTGCTTGCGTGCGTTTTCCTCCCACAGTCTAAAAACATAGGCTGCCTTCAGTCCAAGGCCTCCATTGCAAAAGAGATCTGTGATCTCAATGGGATTTGCCTGATTAAATAACAACAACAATTGAATCACAGTGATTTTTGTGTTTACAAATGTTGATTATCTGCAGTAGCGCTCAGAGTTAGTTCTTGGCAGGACAGGATCTCCAAAGAACTGATTTATCAAATAACAAAACAAAAGAGCTGACGTGGCAGCAAACTTACACATTCACAGGAGAAAAAAAACACAATGGAAACAGAGACTGAGGCGTATGATCAACAATGCAGAACTGATGTGAAAGTGGAAAGAAACTGAATACATGGAAGCTGAGGATGAGTGGGTGATTGACTGCAGCTGAGATTAATGGGGAAAGAGGAACAGGTGAAATGTACTTGGCAAGTTGAAGGGAAAAAAATCCAGAGAAGGCTGAATGAGGGTGAATGAGAAATGACACAGAGGACACCAGGAAGCTGGGTTCACCATGTCAAGAAAACAAATACAAGCATTGTAAATTGAAAATGTCATGTCAATATTATACAATGTCTTATCTCAAAAGAATACTGTCCGTCCATCCGTCCATCCATCCATCCATCCATCCATCCCTGCTGCTTGTACATGGCCTGGTCATGAGGCAGCAGGTCCAGCAGCAAACTCCGACATCCCTCTCCCCAGCAACACGTTCCAGTTCTTTCTGGAGGATCACAAGTTGTTTAGGATACATAATCCCTTGGGCAACGTTTGGGTCTGCTCCAGGGGTTTTCACTCAGTGGGACGTGCATGGAAAATCTCAAACTGAAAGCACCCAGGAGGCATCCTAATCAGTTGAGGTGGTCTGAAATTGTACTGCAGACAATGGCAGGAAAAAACCTATTTGGTGAGTACGTAGAGCGTAGCAGCATCAAACTGGCCTTCACACTGAAGGACGTTTTTCAGATTTGCTGCAGTCCAGCCTCATTCTAATGGGTCATGTAGTTCAGAGAGCAAAGTGGAATCAGAGTCCTAACAGAGATGGATGAGACCATATAGTTATTTATGCAGTGTTTTGCACAGATCCACTGATAACCTCACATCAGTCCGGTTTCTGAAGCTCGTCTAATTGAATTGTTTTTTTCTTTTAATAATAGTTTCTTTTTTTTTCAAGACATATCATGTTATTAATATTTATTCAGTTGGGGTCTATATAAAGTGGAATTACCTCATTTCTGTGATGCATCTCAAAGCAGCTTTTTTTGCTGTATAAAAACTGGTCTTTGCATGATATGTCCCATAAGAGACAGGTGTGAATATCTATGTTAGACAACTTTTTTCACATTTAATCAAGTGCATTTCTGGCAGTGATTAATAGTCATTCCATGTTGTGTGACAGCACAAACACCTCCCACACAGTACAGTTAGTCATCCTTCAACAGGCCAACAAAAACAAAAAGTCCTTTCCTCAAATACATCTCCACCCTCACTGTTTACCTGGAGTATTTTTAGAACCAGAACAATCATTGCTGTCCATTGAACATGTCTTCCTGTCTGAACTGAGCATTAGTCCGCATGTATTTTTGTACAAACGCTTAAAACGCGTCTCAAATAACCTCCAAATCTGATTCTCTCTCTTCCACACACATTCAAGTCACACACAATTGTCCAAACAAAGTACATTTTGGCAAGATAGACCCTCACAGCAGTTTGTCTCATGATGGGGCCACTTGAAGACAGAGAAAAACCACTTTAGTGGAGAAACGCTAAAGAAAAATGATGGGCTTTGAAAAGCTCCAAAAGCCCTTTACTTGTCACATTTTCCAACAGAGGATCCTCATTTCCAAAAAGTAATATTTTGGTTATAAAAAGGAACAAAACAGACTGATTTTTCAGGGACTGATAGACACATACATTTAGCTTTTTAAGATAAGCCTCTTTTTCTCCAAAATTATTTAACCAGAAACAAAACACATTAAAAAAAATTGTTGGCAGACATTTTAGGCCTTGTATATATATGGGTGCAAAAAGTCTGGGAAATACAGGTTCCGTGCCCCCTAGCTGTCTCTGCAGAATGGTTTCTAAATCTGTAGTTATTTCTTTGCTCAAAGCTGTCTGCAAATCACCCACAATTGCATCACATAAAAATCTGCAAAAAGCAGTACTTAAACTGATCCAACCGTTTCATGTTTAGACAATAGCAAATGTGTCTTCTTAAGAACAGAAAAGCCAACCAAACGTATAATTTAGGCGACTGATCTGCTGTCAGTCTGTTACAGTCGTGTCTGAATGAGAGTTTGAATTGCAGTTGTGTAAACAGACTCAGATTAAACAAAATGACATGTGGAACATGGATAAAGGCTCCTATGAAACAAGCCGTCTTGCACATTGTGTGAGGGCAGCGTGCCTTTAAGGAGACATATCATGCTTTTAAATTCTTTTTCACTTTAAAATCATCTGATTGGGGTCTATATGAAGTAGAACTGCAATGCTTTGATCTAAATTCCTCCTTATTGTAACTCTACAAGCCCCTCCGTCCCCCTTTTCTGACGTGTGTCTCAGATCAACTCCTTTTGACGCTGTCTCTTTAAATCCAATACTTGCACATACTTTGAGAGAGAGGGGTTTATGACTTTATAGCAGCACAGAAACCTTTTTTTTTTTTACTAATTAATTATGTTGTCAATAAGGGAAGACTTGTCCATCCAGCTTTACAGGTTGGAGACCCAGAGTCAGAGGAGGATTAAGACAACAAAATTGTTATTTGGTAAGTCCAGATTTTATTTAAATGTTTTGTCGCAAATTCTAAAATGCAATACTTCAGAAAATGTCAGAAAATAAAGAAAACTAAATGGGTTGAAAAATATGACTCAAAGATATATAAAGTTGTCTACTGGGAAAAAGGAAATTCAAATTTTCTGCACTCCTAGACTCCAAGTAAACAACAGAACACATTTAATGGGGAAAAAAGCAGATTCTGCATATGTCCCTTATAAGGTGATTATCAGAACTGATGTTTGATGAACAGAAACAACAGTTTCTCACTTAGTTTGACCATAAATGACAAATGCATTCATGCTGCTTCTTTTGAAACAATACATAATAAATAGAAATCAACATATTTCTGAGTTTTTAAGCCTTTTCTCATGTCACTGTAACAGCCGAATTAATTCAGTTTAGCACTCCATCTGGTGCTGCAGCTCAGCGGCATGTTCTGCCCAGCTGCTTGTGACACATTCATTGGCACAAAGAGCCGCACTGAAAGCCGGTTCCACCAAACTCTTTATCAGTTACCACTTCAAATGAATCGGTCCATTAGACACATGATTACACACCTTCCTAATTAGATGGTTTTGTTTCAGTTGTAATCTTTGACAACTCATTTCTAGTCTTCAAAACATTATTGTGTTCCGGCACAATACTTATTGTTTCTGTTCTCATTATTGTTGCACAGGCTCAACAGTCTAAATGTTCTAATAAATGTTTAGCCATACTTACCGACTGTTCTCTTTACCTCTTGGCTTCCATAGCAGCAATAAGCAACCTGCACAAACAACTTAAAATACCATTATTTCAGCAAGCATATCTGTTTTTGGTCATAAAAAAAATTTTCACAACAAATTTCTCAATATGAGTTCTCTGAGGACATTATTTGAGGAAGCCAAGGCCACACAGAGAGCGAGTTGGCCTGTTATGCTTTGCTCGATAGGCACGCCATAGTCAAAGCAAAACCTCGTGTTGTCGGGTCGCTGCTCGAGTTTTACACTTCTCTCATCTTGAACTATTGTTGTGTGGCCCCCTTTGCTGACATGCTGTTATCCACCCATGAGTCTACACACATGATAAGACTGAGGGGATCCTTTTCTGTGAGAAGAGCTACGCCTGCAAACCAAAACAAAGATTTCAAACTATCCAAATGATCTCTATTGGATGCTAATAAATAAGTGTTTAAACACTATGTAAGAGAGTCATCTTCAAACTGTGGAATTTTATGAACAATTGATCATTTAACTGAATTTAGCTTATTGAATAAAGTTTACTTCAAGAAATAGTTAATGTCAGAACTCAGATCTGGGAAACATGTCAGACCTTATTAAGTAGAGATATTTCTGTTTTCCAATTACAATTCAGAAACCCAGGATTTGCTAATGCATGTGTTCATTGACCAGGCTAACTACTATTAGCAATACAAACTGATTACATTAGACTGTTATGGATTTTACATCACTGTCTGTTTCACTTTAAACAATTATTTTGGTAAACAATAGCTATTTTTGACAGAAGTGCTGTAGCTCATTGTCATGGTTGACATGCATCTGCAATGTTAGGGTCAGGGCTGCTGGATTGGCAGACTGGGGTGGAGTTTCCTCTTAAAAAGGGGGACTGGAGTTTGCTGCTGGACCTGCTGCCTTATGACCAGGTCATGTACAAGCAGCAGGGATGGATGGATGGATAGATGGATGGATGGATGGATGGTTGAATGAATGGATGGATGGATGGTTGAATGGATGGATGGATGGTTGAATGGATGGATGGATGGATGGTTGAATGGATGGATGGATGGATGGATGGATGGATGGTAGAATGGATGGATGGATGGATGGATGGTAGAATGGATGGATGGATGGATGGATGGATGGATATTCTGACTGAGCAAAATATGTGAAAAAAACCTGGCAGGAGTTCAATTTTTTCTTTTGTAAGGTTGTAACTTTTTATGTCCACACACAGCACATACTCAGGATTGCAGGAATGTTGTAAAAATGTTGGATCTTCACCTGAACGTTGCACAAGATGCTAATTAAAGCAGGAGGTGGAATTTTTCTCCCATCTGATATATACCACATTCAAAATCATGTATGGGTAATTTGTTAGAGGATTATTATAGAGTTCAGGATGTGGTGAAAATGATAGGTCTTCTTTTCAGCAGTTGAACTGGAATTTACCTGGAATTTAGTTGGATTTTCATGAAGAATTTATAGCAGCACCCATGATACAAAAATACATTTAGAAAAATAGTTAATCTAGCATTAAAATATTAAAAACTAAAGAAAAACTTCTCTAAGTTTTCTTCAAAATATTAGATCTTTTTCAAGTTGCAACCTTTCTCAAAAGATTGCAACTTGTCATATTTGCTGACAATAATCATTTCCCAATCACTCTATGCCAATGAAACCCAATATAAAACAAGGTTTATTAAAAACTTTAGATTTTTTTGTGACTAACGCTATGTTACCAACAGTTGCAGCCGAGTAAGAAAAAACCTTTAGATGCAACCTAACTGTACTGAAAATACATCCAAACTTCTGACTGTTTATATTCATAGCACATAAATGACATCAAATAAACTATTTTTTAATATAATTTTTATGTACAACTGTGTGAATTTGTTGTTAGATTAAAAAAAAATCTATCCAAGACTAATGTTTGTAATGTCCTTTGTTGGCCCCAGACATTCATTTAGGTTTGTGATTGTCAGAATCTTAATACAATTTAAAATTAGGGTGATTCAAAACAAATTCCTCAAACTGTGTTGCAGACGCCCACAGTCTGCACGAACCCCATTTACATATTGCACGCACAGTGTGAAAAAAAAATGGTGGGAAAATCCTAACAAGACTAGTGTATGTGGTGTGAATTTACTGCTAAATGAGACTTAAAAAAAGAAAACTAGTAAGGTCTAAGGGAACTGTGGTGGGTATTCAGGAGCATCACAGCGTGATCCACTCAGAATGAATTTTAAATTTAGCTTCTGTAAACAGCACATCACTCAAAGTCACTCTGCTTCTGACCTTCAAGAGTAATTGACCAGGTTGCTTTTCCAATAAATTAAAGACTGATAAGAAGCTAAATCATAGTATTGTAGGTTCTTTGTTTGTTGAGGTCAAAGAATGCCAAGTTTGCCCAAGAATGCTAATAGGTCATAATGATCTCTGTTTTTGGACAAATCAGACGAAAAAGGCCACTGCGCCAACTGACCTCTGATGTTCAGATTTGCACTTCCCCCGCAGACTTGGCAGACAATCCCCAGACAAAAAGGGAACTTTAATAGGAGTGATCTGACACAAGTAGAAATACTTTCCATGGGTAATTGACCTCTGATTCCTAGACACGCACGCTCCAACATCAAACGCACATATCCTCTAGGCTCTGAAAGCCACTGATTAAACACATTTCTGAAGCATTTCCCTTCTATTTCCTGTGTAGGTCTGGCAACAGCATTTGAGATGTGTTTCATTAAGTTGTAACAAAAAAAAGGTCCTGTATGTTTGTGCGCACAATGTCTGAGGATACAGTGTTTCGAAAAAATGTTCTCGTTGTCCTTTAGCACATTTTGATCATGTTACAACCACAAACCTCAAAGTATTTTACCAGGATTTAAATGACAGACTAACACAAAGTAGCACATAAATGTGAAGCTAAAGGTAAATGCTTCAGGTTTCAAAACTTGAAATATAAATCTGAAAAGTGTAGGCATATATACTCAGCCTCCTTTACTCTAATACCCATAACAAAAGTCCAGTGCAACCAATAGAAGTCAACTAATTTGTCCCCCTGTGTGTAAGTGAATCTCAGTATAAATAGACCCATTCTGTGAAGGCCTCAGACGTCTGTTATTAAGCATTAGTGCTCAAACAGCCAGTGTTGTATAAAGTACTTCAAAGTGATACTTGAGTAAAAGTACAAGTATCATACCATGAATTTACTTTGGTAAAAGTTAATGTCTCCTCTAAGAATATTACTTAAGTAAAAGTCCTAAAGTATATAATATATTTTGTACTTAAGTATCAAAAGTAAATTTCCAACATAAAATGTACTTAAGTATTAAAAGAAAAAGTATTGAGTAAAAATGAGTGGCTAAACTTCCCAAAATGATTATATATATATATATATACATACATACAGGGATAGACATAACCATTGTTTAGGTTGTCCGAGACAACCTATTTTCGTTTCGGACAACCAGATCTCACCTCCAGGTTGTCCGGTGGACAACCAAGAAAAAAAGACCTGGATTAAAGTAAATTAATATTTTTGCTCTCTATTTCAAAGAGGATGAGGAGGAGATCTAGGAAGCAGCTCCTGAAACTGTCAACCTGGCTGACTGAGAACATTTGTATATAGTAAACTTTGTATACAGAACAATATAGCTACTTATTAAATTACATTTTTCTTGAGATTCTTTTGGACAACCAAAATGTTTTGCGGACAACCTGATTTCGTCAACAGGGTGTCCGCTGGACGACCTGAAAAAAATTCTTATGTCTACCCCTGGGACTGCTGTGTTTTCACATCCACTGTTAAATGAGCTTATCAGGCTGAATCAACTCTACATGTTAGGAGATGTTTGGTCAACTGTGAATAAACTTTTGCTAACATCAACATGTGTGACATTTTTCAATCAGTTTTCAGTCAGACTCTGCAATCAAAAGACATTTATCCACTTTATTTTAAAAAATAAGCGTAAAATATATTAGCTTGTTTACCTGTCTGTGAATCTGGATGGACCTCAACATCATAGTCTCTGGTAGTATTGGTCCAATTTAGGCAGATGAGAGCTGTGGAAGATTTCTGCTCTTCTCCTCTGTAGTCCAAACCTCTGGATTTCACACAATCTGAGAGAAAGAACACAAAAAAAAGTGCAACACATAAATATTGAGCAATTAACAGAAAAACTAGCTTTAAATGGATTAAGCATGCATTTCAAAGTATGTGCAAGGCTTTAATTTTAAACACCTCAAAAATGGGGACTAAAATCACCAACAGCAGCTTCTATGAGTAGTTTTACCTGTTTGATCTGGATCTGATGCGCTCCCTGCTGCGATGGCCACGCTCAGAAAAACAACATGCAGAGACAAAAACATTCTCAACAGCTGACAAACTGAGTTTACTGCCATGATGGAGGGTTTTTTTATCCTCTAAAACAAACAAAAACAGAACAATGGAGAGAGAAAGAGCCTATGCATGAAACACACTGCTCCTCTCTGAGAGCCCCAGCCCTTGTTTTTGTCAGAGGAGCTGCTGCTTTCTGTAAACAGCCTTCAGTGCGGGAGGAAGAGGAGGAGGAGGAGGAGGAGGAGGAGGAGGAGTCTCTCTGCAGAAGCAGACTTCAAGGTCCTAAAGGCTCCCCCAGCATAAAGCAGCAGAGCAGTCTGGCCTTTTATCTTAACTGGCAAGAAAAAAAATCAAGGTTTTCATTCATGTTTCTGTCTGGAGCTGAAAGGAGGAAAGTTTTTTTTTTCTCTTTCTTTTTCACCTCTAAACTTTAAAGCACTTTCCAAATTTTCCTTCATCCTCTGTGCTTGTCTTCACAAAGCTGCCCTGGTTTCCATTTTTATTCCATACTCTGAGTCACTTCTTTCCATTTCTAATCCCCATCTGAGTGCAGTTTAATCTGGCTCTGAGTGCATCTGCAGCCTTTCTGTTTCCCAGGCTTTCCTCTCAACCCATGAGGCCTCTTCTCCTGCTGGCTCTGGTCAGAAGTGGGCTCTGCAGAGTAATAAAGTCTTTGTGTGTGTGTGTGTGTGTGTGTGTGTGTGTGTGTGTGTGTGTGTGTGTGTGTGTGTGTGTGTGTGTGTGT
>JAUBOC010000011.1:7102682-7128006 GCA_032275365.1 Anablepsoides cearensis
GTAGAAGTAAAAAGTTGGCTGAAAAATAATTACTCAAGTAAAGTACAGATACCCAAAATTTCTACTTAAGTACAGTACAGAAGTATTTGTACTTAGTTACTTTACAACTCTGCAAACAGCATCATGAAGACCAAGGAACACACCAGAGAAGTTAGGAAAAAAGTTGTTGGAATTTAAAGCAGGTTATAAAACAATATCTCAAGCTCTGAACATTTCACAGAACTCTGTTTAATCTATTATTTGAAAACAGAAAGAGAACATCTGCAAACCTACAGAGACATGGCCGTCCCCCTGCAGGAGAATGTTCATTTGAGAAGCAGCCAAGAAGCCGTGTCTCTGGAGGAGCTGCAGAGATCCACAGCACAGGTGGAACAATCTGCCCGTAGAATCAACCACTAGTTATTTACTCCACAATCTGACCTTAGTTGCAAGTAGAAAGTTAAAAACAAACTATTTTGTTTGCTACATTGGGACACGGCAACATGTGGGGAAATGTGTTTCTGTTCTTAACATAAAACCCTATAAGTGGCAGAATTCTGACACTAACATGAATGCACCATCCTCACTGTGAAACATGAGGGTGGCAGCATCATAATGTGGGGATGCTTTGCTTCAACAGGGACAGGGAAGCTGCTCAGAGTCAATAGGAAGACAGAGCTAATTAAAGAGCAGTCCTGGAAGAAAACATGTTAGATCAGTGGTTCCCAACAGGACCCCATTGAGGGTCTTAAAACATTAAGGTTGGGTTCAAAATAATTCCATTTAAAAATGGATTCAATGTTTTTTGTCTTGCTACAAAGGAGTGTGGTTGTACTTAAAAACTAATAAAAGTAGCATAATGAATATTGTTACTCTGTCTTTGTTTATTTGATCAGATACCAAAGATAATCAGTCAAACATAGTTGGGGCCACAGGTTTCTTGTTATTTTGTGAGTCAAAGGTTTGGGAATCATTGCTCCAACACACCTGATGTCCACAAATAGGTGATTCTACAGAATTTGAGGAGGTAATTAAATCACTGATGCAGGTGTGTTGGAGCAGGGAAACAAGGACAACATGCAGGATCAGGACTGGACAGCTGTAGTTTAGATCAATGCATATCCGTGTGTTTCAGGGCAGGATCGCCTTTTAACTGCACGTGTTGTTTTTTTTTCCTTTCTTTCTCACTTCATTTTAGGATGAGGATTATTTCAAAATTTTTTAAGAAAATTGAGACCAAGCCAAAAAAAGTTAATTGTTCCATAAGCAGATTACCCTTTTATTCCGAAATCCCTGATGGCTGGACTGAAAAAATTTCGACCATGCAAAGCGAGCAGGACCTGACAAAAGATGACATTGGTTTGTCAGTTCTGGGTGGTGACACTCAGAGAGGATCCCATTATGTGGCTGTCACACAGTATTAGGCGATACAGCGAACCCTTTCATGTGTGGATTACCTTTCTCCCTTTCGGAGATAAGACATATTTTGTGTTAGATAATCCATTTCTCCATTGTCTTTTTTTCTCTTCTTTTTAATAACTTCTTGCAAGCACGCAAATTGTAGGCACAAAAATGTGCACACGTGAGACGCTGGAAAGAAGCCATGTGTTTGAAACAAAAAAAAGTGCAATGCCCGTTTTGTACATTTACAAGATCTGTTTTGGCAACTTTGTTTAGAATTTTAAATATAGTTTGTTTAACTAAAGTTATAATTCAGAACACATCAATCCTATTTTGAGGAATTATTGAAGGGGTGACTGGGGTATTATGTATTTTCCAGACACATAGTTCAATTCCACACCACAATCAAGTTTACCTTCAGTTAAAAAACTGTATATATCAAAAATAAATTTGACTTTGCATCATAGCCTATCTAAACATCTTGAAATTGGCCCTTGACTCTTGCAGAAACTCCTACCATTTCCGACACTTCCACTTCGGCACGATGGATCAGTGGTTAGCACCGATGCCTCACAGCAAGAAGGTCCTGGGTTCAATCTCCAGTTTGGACCTGGGGTCTTCCTGTGTGGAGTTTGCATGTTCTCCTCGTGCTTGCGTGGGTTTTCTCCGGGTCCTCCGGTTTCCCCCACCCCCCAAAAACATGTACAATAGGTTGCCTTTAGGCCCAGGCCTCCCTTAAAATAGAGATCTGCCATCTCAATAGAACTTGCCAAAGTAACACTCTGGGTCTGTTTTTGATGAGGGAATGATATTACATGTTATAGTGCTTAAAAAAGCCATTTTAGCACAATTCTCCCACCCCCTCAAGTATACATTACTGGAAATCAGCATTTATGACTAGCTTGTAAAAACAGAAGTGGTCATTTTGTGCAAATAATGTGTCACGTCATCATCTTCAGTTTAGTGATTTCTTTTGGAAACAAATAAAAGCAACCTCTTTAAGAAGTCTATTTTTTCCTTCCTCTCTCATCCTAATATGAAACTATTACTGTCCTAATATGAAATTTACATGATGAAATACCTGGTATTTCAAAGTTAACATAAGCTACAGAACTCAACCTTGTTGGGAAAAAGGTTTATGTTTTTGACAGACATCTCTAACTTGAAACCAGTGGTTGATTGTTCCCTCATGACATAAACAGATTGATACGAGTAATTTTACTTTTATTCTACTGGTATTTTAACAATAACATTGTATGTTGCTCTCAAATAATGTTGATGGGAGTAACTTTACTAAGATTACCACCCACTGCTGGATGTCAGTTAAAATTGGCTCATGCACAAGGTTTTATTAACAATGTATACCTTGCTAATGATTTTTTGCATTTGTTTTACAATAATAAACTTAACACAGAAAGTAAGGATATTTGTGTTTGGTAGATTACTTCTTTAGTTCTTGGCAATAAATCTTATACAGTTGGAAAGCCTGTTAACTTGCATTTGTGCTCAGAATTCCTTTATTAAAGAATTCATTATAAAAACAAGGTTTAAGAATCACAGCAGAACTCAAATAATACAAAATATAAATGTAGCTTTCCTCAGTTTAAATGTCTTGTAATATAGTTAACTGAAGAAATCCTTCAACAAACTCAGTGTCCAAATATCACAACATAAAAACTACTCAAAGTACGTTTAGGAAGCACTTAATAAAATAATGATTAGGAAATAAAACAGTAGAAAAAAAGATGAAGTACAACAGTCAATCAATACTTCTTCTTATACTGATGAGTATACGAAGGCCCAGTAGGAAAAAATATATGTTTGCACTTAAATTGTCTTTTTTTCCTTTTTTTGGCTTATGTGGTTTTCATAAATTCCTCTTGCCTTTTGTCACACTTAGAACTTATTACTTCCTCTTTGGTGTTCCTGTTGAGGAATGCAAACTCAGATGTTTAGCGTCTGGGCATTCTTTGTCCTTGGCTTTGGCACGGGCGATGATCGCAGTTCTTCAGCAGCTGTGAAAATCTGCAGAGGCCTGTTTTCAGTCTGAGCGTCGGGCTGGGAGATGTTCTTGTAGCAGGCTCTCGGTGAAGGCTTGGGACTCGGGGATGGAGGGTTTTGGATGTCGTGCATGGTCTCGTACTCGGGGCTGATGGGCTCAGCTTCCTGCTTTTTTACAGAAAGCATCTTTATTTCCCCTTGTCTTTGTCTTTGGAGGTTTGTTTGAGTTTTTGTGCGTCGGAGGCAGCAGCATAAGGCCACGACGGCGACGAGCAGAAAAACGATCAGGCCCGCTCCTCCTGCCAGCACCGCCACAACCACCTGAGGTTTAAAACAAAGCACAGGTGCTTTACATGTTGGACGAACAGTCTCGCTGCTCTCCACACTGACTTTGTTTGCCACGCTACAAGAAAGGTTTCTCTCCTCTTTCAGACGGTTAAGCGAAATTCTCAGAGTTTGTTTAGTTTCTCCCATTAAAGTCATTTTATTGAGCGTCCATGAGAAAACCAAACCCTGAGGTTTGGCTACATAGCAACTAAAGGTAACAGCGCTGAAGTCACAGATATGATCCAGTCGAGGCTTTGATACTTTGTCCATCACACAAAGACGACCCATCCACGTTTTGACAATCGTACTGTTAGAGTTTGAGATGCTTGTTTCATAGATCCCTGCGCTTGAAAACCCAACGTTCTTCAGCATAAGGGATCCAGTTGCAGTGATGTCTTCTGGTTTCCCCTTGGTCACTCTACCTTTTTGTTTGGTGAAAATGATTGTTTTGTTATGAGTCCATCTCAGTGAATGAGTGTTTCCCAGTCCTCCAAAGGCAAAAGGCAAAGTCAGACTTTCACCGACAGCAGCATAGAGGTTACATGTGTCGTTTCCTGCTGAGAGATCGACGAGTACCGGCAGAAGGATCAGACCAAAAGCAGCAATAAAACGTGCCATAATATGCAAAAAAAATCCAAGATGTCCAAATGTTACAGTTTAGTCCTTTTGGCTGTGAAGACAGGGTGAAAGCAGATGTAGTCCTGTTGCATTTGCAGCCTAGAGTACAAATGTCACATGAACGGTGTGCTTCCACCCTTTTAAAGGAAGAGACTGTTGGGTGAGAGAGAAGTTATTACTCAAGAGTCTGCTTTCATTTCTCAAAAGGCCACTAAATGCATCAGCAAAGTCATATGACGGCTGACATTTTCTGCTTCTGTTAGATTCCATACATGGAGTTTTACCAAGGGTCACATGGTGTAATGAATTAATGAAAACACAACACACCTATTCAACTGTAGTTTTCACTTGATGCCACAAATACAGAAATGCTGTTGTTGCAACTCTGTCTCCTATAAAAAATAATAAGAAAAAAAAAATAAAGAAAATCCCACAAGCAGTAGTTGTAATTTAGATTTTAGCCTTGGAATAAGTTTAGTGTCAAGAGGAACCCAGGAAAATATTATTATTTCCTCTGTAAAGAAAATAAAATCCAGCAACACTAATAATATTTTCATAAAATGTAATATAAACACAGCATATTAAGTTACTGAAATTATGTGAAAGATATGAGATTTATCACCAGCCAGATATTTATTTCCCTCCTGGCTTTAGCATCATCCTTTCTGGTTATTGGTTTTTTGCCTGTCAAGCAAAACAAATGATTTTTATTTGGCTAATCTAAATTGGTTCAGTGTGGCTGTTTTGATAAAGCAAGTGAATATTGAGAAAGCCAAGGTTTATGTATATGTTACAACTGCTGTGGTGGCTTACACTCATTATCTGAACACTTAGTGTGCAAATGATACTTACACTGTTAGGTGTAGCTCACTGCCATGAAAGGCATGTCGCTGCCTGTGTTTATACACCATGTATTCATTTGTCTATCTGAAACATAATCACTGGATGGACATCTTCAAATTATTAAGATCCATTTTTCTTCCATATACGTTGTTTGGCACATGTCTTGTTCTTTGTGCTAGTTCACCACTTTATGTATTAAAACTTTCAGCTCTTTCGGCTGTGGTGTAGTGGTAGAGGAGTGGTAGAGCAGCCGGCTTGGGACCCGAAAGTCTCAGGTTCGACTCCCCGCCATGCCCACATGTCGGGGTGTCCTTGAGCAAGACACCCAACCCCCCACGGCTCCCCGGGTGCTCACATAGCTGCACGCTGCTCCACTTGGGTATCTCTCATGTGTGATGGGTCAAATGCAGAGCACAAATTTCATCATTGTATGGAAACCTGCAATGATGACCAATAAAGCACCTTTACATTCCAGACTTGACTTTTGGTATTTTAGTGGTTCACACAGTTTCAGATTTTTAGCTTTTTCTGCTGTTTTTTTTCTTATTTGCAAATGAATGGAGCTGTTTTTAACATTCTTAAAATCCTTGAAATTGTTCATAAATCTGGACCTTTTAACTTTTGTTCTGTTTATGCTTTTTTTTAACTTATTGTTGAAATTTTCAGATTTTGTCGGCTTTGATTTTGTTGATTTTAACATTTTTTTGCTTTTATAGATATTATTCTGACCTTTGCTGCTATTTTTCATCTAATTAATTGTTTTTGCACTTCTTTTTGCTAATTTTATTTATTTATTTGTATTTATTGATTGATTTTTTATTACACTGTATTGATCCCCTGGTGGGGAAATTGTTTCTCTGCATTTTACCCATCGCACATGTGAACACACATGTGGAGCAGTGGGCTGCCAATTACAGCAGCAGCTGAGGGGTTAACTTAAGGGCCTTGCTCATGGACCCAAAGTCTTTAATTTTACCCCTTTCTGTGTTTTTTTTTAGCTCATTTCAGCTACTTTTAAGCTTTTTTAGGACAGTTTTAAGCTTTTTCAAAACAAACTGACCAAACAAAAACAAGGAACTTCTTTTCTTGTTGTTGCTAATTTGAAATTGTCACTCACATTCTTCTAATTTTAACTAGTTTCTGCTACTTTTAGCTTATTTTTGCTAATTGTATTTAGTTTGTTGCTCTTTTGACCATTTTTTGCTATCTTTACACTGACATTTTACTTTTGTTGTCCTACTTTCAACAACAATTCAAATTCAACTCACATTAAGATTTGTTGTTAAACCTTTTTATCTTCAGCAACAATCTTTCAACTTTAAGCCTTCTCACTGCATTTTCAAAGAAAACACAATATCTCTAAATGACCTTTGCAATAAACTTAATTCAAGTTGGGTTTTGATTGAATAGATCTAAAAATGAGATTGTAAATATTTTGTTTTATTGCATAAATGATTCACCTTTGAAAAATAAACCACCTGCAGGTAATAAAGACAGATTTTTGTAAGTCTCCCCTACAGCTTTTCCAGTAAACCAATGTTCAGCGAGCATCCAGGAATAACTCTGTCACTTGTTAGATTTTTTTTTTCATCCACAACCTTTCAAAGTATACCTGACTTGGCTCAAGCTCCAATAGAATGAGTTCATTTTGCACCAAGCAAACTATATAATATAATTCCACACAATTAGCAGTGATTCACACTCTTACTGTAACTCTCTGCACCTTCAAAGAGACACGTGGCATGACAAACACCTGTTTCTCCTGGTTTCACTGTCATTAAACGTTTTCCCTTCCTGAGGCATTCCATTGATTGAGGTGTCAGTGATTCAAAGGGGCTGAGCGCTGAATGCTATAAATTCCTGGTTACCACCGTTGTATCAGAGGAAAGGTTCCCGTCAACCCAGCTTATTAACAGAAACATATGTGTAAATTTACATGTGTGGCTGTACTAAACAAATATTACAAAATTAAAGGTACATGTTGTATATAAAATCAAAAGTATAAAGCGTTATCCTCAAATGGTTGAAAGGGTTCACTCCAGTAGTATACTTTGAACATCCTACATCAGTGTGAACTCTAAACACACAGTCAGCACCTTCACCTCAGCCCATATGTTTCACTTCAAATACACTTAGCTGGATTCTGGCCAACACAATAAAACATTCTAATAAATTCAAACTAAGTGCTAAAATCAATCCTTCGGCATGTTTACCATTAATGAAGCTAAGTTATACTTTGACTGTGGCTTTGTAAGAAAAAAAGAAAAAAGACAGAAACATTTTTGTATTTTTCCATTTATTTCATGTCAGAGCTTTTCCCTCCGATATGAAACTATTTTTTTTTATTGATGAGGCTTCCTCAGTGTCACTTGTTTGGAATGAAAGCTCGTAATTAGGCTACATGAATGATTGTCATTTGTTCAAAATGATGTTTAAAATAAACATGATGCTGCAAACTTCTGCTTTTTTTAATTTTTATCTGACCTTACCTCACTTGTGGGAAAATCTCCTCATCATGTCGGAGGAACTGAGATACAGGAAAAAGAAATGTATATAGATTTTACTTACCTTTAACCCCAATAAATCATAGAATCTGTAACACATTTTAGTAAGATGTTGATAACTGGAGTCATTACCATAAATTGTAGTTTTTATGATTTTATACAAACATTATTCAGTGTATCTGTTGACCTGCCCTCCTAATTGGCTACACAGCAGGATCAAAGTAGATCAAACATGGGTTAATTGGCCCTGGGTCTTGGTCCCTCAAGGTGTGAGGGAGGGAGTCCGTCTGGCTACCTGATGTTTAATTCAGGGGCCCAGATGGAGCCCTAACAGCCTGGCTGAGAGATCCTTGACTCACACTTTCACCAGACGTGAATGGCCCCAGGGAATGAGGCAGGGAACTGGAGGGGCCCTTCTGGTCCCCAAAGTCGATGTTTATACGGGACGGTGATTTCAGAGTTCAGGTACTTTGAACTTGATGAAGAAGGGTCTGGTGTCACCAGTGTTGGTGACAAGCTCGTTATTCAAATAGCTCATAATGAACAGATACAAATATAAATCTGTGAGGAGCTCTGGTACCAATGTTCAGTCAAATTAAGTTTGTTTTTATACTGCAAAAAAGTCTGAACTTCAATAAACAATTGAAACAAAATAAAAACAAAGATTCAAAATGCTACTTATTAAACTAATTATAGATGGCAGTTAGCTGTGCAGACATCAGTGAACCACTAAACTTGTCTTCTCTCCTATGGAACTTCTGGAAAAAGTTTAAAAAAATTGGAGGTTTGTGGTTTGGTTGCAAATTATGTCTGTTTGCTGTGTCTTGTGTTTTTTCCTCTGCACATTCTACTGTTTTTACACGTGAACGTGTTACAGTATTACAAAACACATGTTTTGAACTTGTTTTCATGTGAAATTGAAAGATAAAATGAGTTTCACATGGAAACTCAAGGTTTGCAATGGTGAAAACATGTTGTAACAGATGTGTAACTAATGGTTTCTTTTTGCTTACTGCGTGATTTTGGAACATTTTTAACATGTGATCACATGAGAAATGAAGTTTTTCTGTTTTACTGCTTTGTTAAACTCTTAAGCCCCAAAGGTTTTCTTGAAGCTTGTCCTTGAAATATAACAAATATAATTATTCTATTATACAGTAAATAAACATTTAAAAAATATCATAAATAAGGCAAAAAAAAACAACAACAACAACAACTAAAAAACATAGTGGAAACCATAAACTCAATTGTAAAAAATTAGAAGATTTAAATATAAAAATATATTAAATATAGTATATCATATAGTACTCGAGGCGTGGGGCTTAAGCAGTTAAAAAAAAGAACTCCAGTCTCAAAAACGTAAATATGAATTTTAAAACTTTAACACAGTTAAACACAGAACTCTGTTCAGACCATTTACAGTTTTGCAATTATGTAATTCTGTTGTGAAATATTTAAATATTTTTGCTAGAAGCACCCAAATGTTTGCTATAGCTAGCTGCTGCTGCTGTCACTATTTAAATTTACAAATAACCATGAAATTATATGAAAAATAATTATGAAGAGAAGTTGACTGCAGTGTAAAAGTTTATAAAATAACTTGAACAGCTATGCTTATTCACAAACATCATTAACATGTAGAATTAAACTTGTTTAACTTGTTTCTTTGAATTGAGATTATTCAAAAAGCTGCCTAACGCTCACACTGATATCACTTTGAAAAACACCAGATATCTCACTTAGTACCATATTGGAAAAAGATATGGGTCAAATTTAAAAAAAATATATCAGATTTTTCACATTCAGAATTTCATTTAAGAAATAAAATCTGATAAGGGTCACATATGAGCAGAAAATCAGATTTTGTCACATTTGCCTGCAGAGAGAACTAAAATATAAATTGCTTATAATCTTTTCACCAAACCTGACTCATATTAAAACTACCAAACCCATTAGTCCTAAAGGGTCCTGAAGGTAATGGTTTGTGTCTTCGACTCAGACTCCAGGATGAGTTAGATTGTTGAGTGGTAGACTGCAAGATTATGAATAAAAGCACCATATAACTGCAAATCTACTTAGGTTTATTACTGCATACTGTGGTGTCTCAAAAATAAGTGGACTGTTGTAAAAATGATGTGCTTCTCTGAGTAGCTTACCAGCTAAGAGAACTTTTTTTTAAGTTCCATAAAGATTGTGCAGCTAATTAGAGAAAAAGATGTTTGAGGTTACAGACCCAGACACAGGTCACAGGTTTACATAATAAAACTACTAGCTTATTAATCCTGTCGGCACTAAAGATAATCTAAAAGTCTGAAATGTGTGAACACCACAATCATATTAGTGCAATAGTTTACATAAATCTGCATAATCCAGCAAATAAGCTTAAACACATTAACCTCGTGGTATTTGTGTGAGAAAATCTCTGCATTTGGCACAAGAAAATTACATTTTTGCATTTCTTTACAGTACTTTTGATGTGAGATTTTACTTGGAAAACAATAACTTTTCCTGTCTTTCCTGTTTCCTTTGTTAAAAACAGACAACCATCCATTCCATTCAGTCCTAAGGGTGAATTTAAAAATTGACCTAACTAACGTGCATGTTTTTGGAGTGGGCAGCGGAGAGAAAACTCATTCATGCAAAGAGAGAACATGCAAACTCCAAACAGAAAGGCTGCAGCTGAGATTTATACTGGGATCTTTGCTGTGAGGCGAAAATGCTTGAACTAAACACAAAACTTCACATTCCTCATCTCATTGCTATGACTGAGCACCACTAACAAATAAAAACTGAGCTCTATGTGGTATTTTGTGCTTTGTAGTAAACATTAGCAAACAAACATTATTATACTTCAGTCGGTTTTACAGACATTTACAAGGTTTGAACAAAAGGGTGATATGCATTTTTGAAGAGAGTTAGGCCCAAGAAAAAACACAGATTTGTGCATTTTTACATGTAAAAGGCCAGTTCTTTGAATGTTACCTGTAGCCATGTAGTTCTGTCATCCTAAAAGCAATGATACAAGATGTGTCCAATATGTGATTAGAGCTCAGAACATGTGCTCTCCATGTCTTTTTCACAGCCAGCACAAGAACACAAGAGCAGTTTGTCAAACTTTTATTCATAGCAAAGCGTTTTCTCACGTCTATCATTTTTACATCCACTTATATCCTTTTACTCCTCATTATACTTCTCCTTACAACATTAAAGGCTCTTTAAATGCTCTAACAAATCATGCTCCTTGTGAGTTAAAGTCACTACCACTACTTTCCCAAAACGGTGTCGAGACAAAAGCCAGACCTTTTCGTGGTCTTCTGACAGGGTTCACGAGATCACGGTTTATATTTCCTCCTCCATAACATGGGGCCCTAAATTGTCTGGTTTTGGCCGTGCTGCTGGAGGATGGAAAAGAAGGGTGGTGCTGTGCTTCAAACACAATATAGGCTGGAGAGGGTGGGGGGGCTTATCATTGTTGACTGCTCCAGAGCCGCCACTGAGGAGGAAGCCGCTTATATCATCTTTGTTTTGCTTGGGTCCAGCTGTTTTCGCTCACTCGGCCGGCCCGCTATCTGCTGATGCGGTAGATCTTTGATGTGCGATGGGAGGCGCTGACCCCAAAGCTTAGCTGCTATCAGTTGCTGTAGTTCAAGTTTAAACAATTGAGAGTGATTGTTTTTGTTTCCCAGGGCATCTGTTGTCCGGATTCACCCACCAGCCAATGAAAACTGAGGAGAAAATTTAGGTTTAGGATGTATACAACACTTCATTAAGTTTGCAGAATTCTGTTAGTTTCATTTAGAAATATTGCAAGTATACAAAGCGTCCACTTTTCTTAACAATTAATACAAACAAAGGTTTTAAGGTTCTGTAAAGCCAAATTAAATAAATGTTTGGACCTTGTTTTGCCGGAATGTTATCCTGTCTGCATTTTTCTTTTTAACACTAATAAACCTCCAATCCTTCAAAGATGTGTTTGTAACATATCATCCTCCCTGAAAGTTATCACACTGCAACTATCTGTTGGGAAACTAATATCACCGTCAAGTTGTGTTTTTACATGAAACTTACATTGCTTGAAAGAAGTTCTATTGTCGGCTTGTGTGCCAAAGTTTTAAATAAAGTTGACCCAAGATTTATTAGTGCTCACAGTTTGTGCTGTGAATAATAAAATACTGAACCACTTTGTACCGATTCACTGACTCAAACATGCAGAATGTGATTGGATTGGTAGATCACAGGAACCAATGCAGTTTTAGAAATAAATCTGGAAAGACTGTTATGTTTTTGCACCAATAACACTTGATTTATTAAAATATGTAAGAAAAAGTTGGCAAGCAGGTTCATTTGTTCACTATTAAAAAGGGAGAAAAAAAACGTCAGTGTTAACAAGCTGTATGCTGATGTCTGGGGTCATTTGAATAGTGAATGTGTTCAGTTTTTTAAACATGTCTTTTTCTGGACTGGAATAGAACAGACAATGGAAGATATTTAAGTGGTGTTACAGTAAAAAAAGAGAGGTAGTTTTTGTTGTTGCTTGTTTAAGGTGGTGCAAAGTAACAGATCCTGACGAGCGGAGAGAGCAAATTTATTCCCCATCAGACATAGTAGTAGAACCATGGGTGGCTAGTTAGATAATTATTTAATGCCATTCATATTCTGCTGTATTTTAAAACAAACATTTATTAAGACAGTTAATTGTAATTAGTACTTTGACATAGTTATTGTAGAAATACACAATTATTGGGTGTTGTGGGGTGGAAGGTGGCATAGGTGGAGCTAATACAACATGGCAGCACATGTTTAGAGTGATTTCACACCAACCCTGTTTAGTCCACTTTAATCAAACTTTAGTTTGTTTGCCTAAAGATCCTGATTGCTTGGGGAAGTGTAAATTCGTAATCAAACTCTGATGTGGACCAAAAAAGTAAACTCTGGTCCTCCTAAAAACCTAAGTCTCGGTTCAGTTAAAATGAACTCTGGTGCAGTTTTAATGCATATTTGAATCTCAAGCGACCCAGAGACAGAAGAAAATTTCAACGTGTTTAGATAGACTATGATGCAAATTCAAATTTATTTTTAAAATATAGTATAGTTTTTTATATAACAACTGAATGTAACATAGTTACTTGATTGTGGTATAGAACTGAACTATGTGCCTGGAAAATAAACAATACTTCCCCTTTAAAAAAACATTTTTTTTATGTTTGTTACATTGTTGCTTCTTTTTGTTATTTTGCTCTAGTAACTTTTTTATTAAACTATTGTGTGTAGTAGAAGGTAATGGGGAAATGATAAAATTATTTTTATACTTTTACATTGTTTTATTTAGTAAATACAAAAAATTATAAATTGCTTAAAATCCTTGTCTGGTGTTTTATCATAATTGACTAAAGATAAAATTACAAAATTATTTATTGAATGTGACAAATACTGATATCAGAATTGAGAATATGATTCCCATATTTACTTGGTATCAGATCAAAACCAAAGTTTCCAGTATCCCTAATCCAGGGAGCTTTTTGGGTAGAGTTTGCAGGTTTTCTCGTTGCGTGAATGGATTTCCACCCACAAACCAAAAACATGACTGTTAGGCTAAGTGCCAACTCTGAATTGTCCCTAGATGTGAGTGAGCGATTGAATGGTTTTGTCTCTGTGTCCCTGTAATGAGCTTGAGACCTGTCCAAGCGCGTACCCCACCCCTGACACGCTGACTGATGGATATGAGCCCCCTTAACCTGAAAGAATGAAGCAAATAAATGATAATGGATGGATGGACCAAAGTGGATTTGGGTATTCAACCCATTACAAGACTTTATTCCCAGACATTGAGGGGTGGTATTCATTTTGCTTGTGTGTGTCTCTTTACTTTCATCCCCTGTGTCTCTTAACATGTGGAAGATCTCTATGTAACACAACTTGATGAAGAACTTCCGCCTTAGATTACATCTGTGTTTCTTCTGTCAGTACCACTCCAGGGCCTCCTCTCTTCTTGTCTCGAGAAGACTGATTCCCAGAGACACAGAAAATGATTTTCTCGTCTTGGGAGGAGAGGAGATGTATGGAAGAATACAATAAGTTGGCATAAAGGTTAGAGTAGATTGAAATGTTATTAGCCCTCAGAAAAAATATTGCTTGGTAACAAAATGCGGCTAAAATTGCCTGTGCTCCAAAGCTGTACCAAACAGATTAAATAAAATTGGCTACAGCATCAGGAATTTAAAACATTAAAAAAATCTGGCAGGAACCTCAGCTTCATATGTACATCAAGCCACTCATCAGTCGTTTCTGTCCCCTTCTTTCACCTGGCTTGGATTAGCTCACATGAAGTCAAGATGCCATTTTCTCCACCCTCTCTGAATAGCTCAAAGCATTTTCATGTGGCTTCAAATGTGAGAACAGATCAAGAGATCAAAACAGCTCACTCACCAATGGGCTGCTGGTCATGTCTGTCAGCTAAATCTGATGGAGCAATATATAGGTGTTGCTCCATGCTTTGGGGATAAGAATGTGAAATTTAAGCAATGTGTGGGTGCAAACATGACCGATCAAACTCAAAAACACAAGATTCTTAAGACAAATGTTAGTTCTGGGACTGATTGCTCTTTTCCTGGTTCTTTGAAGTGCTTAATGAGCATCAGATTAATCCGCTTTCTTTGGATATGGCACCATCATACTCTCTAAGTCCTGGCAACTATTTTACTTGGTGCTGCTTTTATCTTTTTTACTGACAAGCCACCAGGCTTTAGATTCAACATTGTGAAGATATTTTTTGACAAAATACATATTAAATGCATTCCTTGAAGAAAAGTTTTTAAATAAGATCCCACATAGCAAAATTGATCACCCAACACCTGTCCCAGTTATTGCAAAGAATGACAGCCCATTGGTGGTCCATGCATGGGCCTGCGCCGCATAAACCAAACCACAACTGGGCCAGTTGTGGCATGCCATCTTAAAAACAATGTCATCATTGCCAGACCTGGCCCACATCCAGTTGACAAACCATTTTTTATGCCAGCAATGCCAACTTAACGCCATATCTGGCCCACACCTGTCTGCTATGTGGGACATCTTTTGTCCAGAAACGTTGTTAAACCTTAAAATAGCATTGTATATGGAATCTCATCAATCAAATCTCTGTTTGTTACTTAGACTATTTAATGGACTTTAATATCTATGTAAGTTAAAGGGTATAACAACTGTTGTATTTACTAAATTGGATTAGCTGTTGTAGCCATCTTGAATTGGAAATATGTCACAGGTTATTCAGTTGTAGATGTAAATTCAACAATTATTTCAATAAAGTCTGTTCGGTTCATGAGATCACTTGATAACGGACGGATAAATTTAACTTCAATATTTGATTCCAAACAGATTAACCTTTTATGCATGTGTTGGGGATGACTCTCAGCTACTACAACACAAAATTATAGCTCAGTATTTGCAAAATAATTTAAGTCATAACAATTTTTGTTGGCAAATTTAGATTTTTATCAATGTAAAATGTGCATCCAATAATGAGTTTCTGAGATGTTTATAAAAACCATTTCAACAAGATATTTTGTGAATGTGACAGGCTAACTTACATGTCTGCACAAACACAGACATAAAAACAATATTTCCAACGCTAATGCATTTTGAATAATCTTTCAATTGGTTTCTAAATTTCTACTACTAAAAGCATTGAGAAAATTAAAACTGAAATTGTAAATTGCCAAAAAAAAATATTGCTAGAAAATTTTATTTTATTATTGTAACAGAAAGAAAATGGTTTCAACATGTAGCTTATTCTCTAAATATATTTTTTCCATCAAGATCCTGGGTTCAGTGAACCCACAATCAAAGCAACACCTTCAAAACATTTCTTCTGTCCTATCTTTACAGAGCAGATATTCATGCAACACAAAACTGACCTGAAATTATTCATGAGAAGGAGATGATTATCAGGAATAAGATGCTGCCTTGTGTTTTTTTGTGACCCTTTCATGTTGTGACAGCTTACAGAACCCTGGTGTGGTGCCCTGCCCCTTGCAGAGTCAGCTGTCTGAGCACATCCAAGAGGAAAAGAAACGGGGGGTGTTGATTCAAAGCAGGAAGAGACCTATTTTGAAAATTTCTTGTGATCCCTTAACTCATGGCTGATCGCACTGCAGCATCAGCCTCACCATGTTTTCTTAGAGTATTAAAGCCTCTGTAAGAGATGGTGTGTTGGGTTAAAGAGAAGAGCGTGAAAGACGTTAGTTAGCTAAAAGCCAATAACTTCTCACAATATTCTGCAATACTTCACAAGCAAGAGAGGACTGTGTTGGGACCTGCCTCCTCGTTTACCATAAAAGCCAATTTTAGCAAAAATGCTGACTCAGCATTCACACTTTTGTTTAATAAACAGAAAATTGAACGACTATGCAGTGGTAGATTATATTTCATCAAATTATCTTCCCATCCTTCAGCATTACCGTTTTTAGAGTAACAGTTTTTAACCTTGGCAGTTAAAAGAAGATAGATTGTTTCAGAATGACCAGTTGTCACTGACATGTGAACAGTGTTTCAGCAGTCATAAACTAGAGGTAGCAGACATAAAATGGGATATTTTCAAAGTGAGCTGTAGCTACAAATCACAAAGATAAAGCACAAAATATAAATCTTGTCGATTGATTGACTGCCCTACACAGGAATGCATCATTGTCTCCGATAAGAGCAACGTCTCAACCTGAACGTGTCACATGGGCTGAGGTTACGGGATCACTCGCTACCCTTTCACTTTGCATGTTTACCAACATACAAAAAAGGAAGGAAATTTGTGAAAAGTTAAAACATGGGATTGATTGTTCTTTGAAGGGATCTGGATCTTTTGCAAACCATTTGTTTCGTAGAGACGTTCGATTTTGAAGAAGTTATGTCATCAGGTAGGGACATATGTCATCATGTCACATTGGGGAAACTATATGAGCTATCTGTTTGATGGGTAAAAGTGAAGCGGGAGCAATTTTCTCTGTGGTTTAGGAGGAAATAATAAAGATATGAGGAATAAAAAATAAAACTACAAACAAATCTTTACTGCTCATGACCCGGTTTCTACCGATTGTTGTAGCTGCTAAGAAGATCTGGATCGTTTGTGAACATCACATTTCTAATAACAGTAGAAATGTTTTCAAAAAGATTTTCTCAAATTTATGTTATCATAAAGCTTAAAAGAAAAAATTGGAAGATATAACAGATATATTGACAACATGAATTTAAAACAGTTCTAATCAGGATATGTTCTAATTTTATGTATAAAAGAAGTCTGCAAACAGCTCTTAAATGTCACTTAGTTCTTTGCAACCTTCCTGTTTTCAGGCACAGTCGCCTCGCTCTGACCTCACCGACAATCATTGAGTAACCCCATCACACTTCTGCAGTCAAAGCGGAAAAACAGAACAAATGAGTCAAAGCCTGTTCATTTCATGCTCTATTTTAAAGCTGCTCGTACATGTCAACCAGAGAGACAATAAAAAAGACAATAAAAAAAGCTGCTAAAAACCAACTTAACTATTAAAGTCTAAATGCTGTTGTAGTTTATAAACAAAAACAACAGTGCAATCTTTTGTTCAAGAGTAGCAAAACTGAAATAAATTGTATAAACCTTTAACACACTTTTTCCTGGAAAAAAACTATGAATATATTCAAATAAAAGTGAAATAGCCGTTTTCAAAAATGTTGACTATCAATTATAATTTTACCATCATGTACAGGGAAGTTCCGATTTTCACGGAGGTTACGTTATTTGAGTACCTGCAAATCATGAAATCATGAAAACATGTGAATAATAGATGCAGTCAAATAAAATGCCTACAGCATATTTGTGTGGCATCATAATTCGGTAAGAACCAAACAAAGATAAATCATGAGAGCAGTTAGCAGCTACATGTCACACGTTACTGTACAGTGAGAAGGCGGAAAGGCTGCGCTTCCAGTGGAACACGAGGTCACAGAGAATGTGTCCAGTACAGTACTGTACTGTTATTTTTTATGGAACTGAATTTATATTAATGCTATCTTAATAATTCAGCTTGAAAACTCACAAAAAAGCATAAAAAAGAGAAACAAAAATTTACATTCCTTACTGTATGGTATTTACCATATTTCCGCTCTTTTTTGCGTTAATACAGGGATTATCACAAACTACTAGTAGCAGCTATGAAAAAATCTGCAAAGGACGGAGTCCACAAACTGTGAAATGCGACTTTGCCGGGCTTCACTTTATTCTCATCACCAATTTGCTGCTCACTGGATAAAGTAAAACGTCAGATAGCATCATAGTTGCACCACGTCAGTAGTTCTTCAAGGACTCAATCCCCCCACCCCACCCCTCACTTTGGCCCACCCTGGACACTTCCTGTCGGGCCACTCCTCTTCTCTTTAGTTGTCAGTAATGCTGCATCTCAGTGGAGTCTGATGTAGTTGTGTTTAGCTTCAGGCAGCCTGGTTCAATGTGACTGTAGTGGACATGTATGGAGGTGGGTCTGATGTTATCTAAGGTCCTGGTTGGTAATGGTTACACTGTGGAAACTGGGAGGGGGCTGTCTGGAGCAAAGGCAGCAAGTTTTTGTCTAATGACCCTCTGTCGGCTGCTTATTATCACCGTGGCTTTCGCTCAAGCTTTTGTGCATTCCAGGAGCCAGTAGTCATGATCAAAGTTGTTCTTAACTTAGAAATACCTTAATTCTTTTAGCAGAAAAAATAAATGGTCTTGATGACAGAAGCCTTTGAGTTTCACTGTGGATTAAAGTCTACTTCCAAATCCACTGCTTCTTCACAGATATCTTGTATTATGCCTTCAGCCAGTTTGAAAGCTGGAATTGAGGATTACCTTGCCAGACCTGATAAGATGTGGAGTCTCACCTGACTCTGAGCCATGTTGACACTATTGGCTTGTCACTCATACACTAATACCCACTGATAGATACTTGAAGTCTCACAATGTTTTCCACTTATTGACAAGATGAAAAGGAGGTATTCTTTACAACATTTGAAAAATGACTTAGAATACAGAGAGATCATAAGAAAAACATTAACAGATATTTAATTCTATGATTTCTGCTGATACCTGAATGTTTAAGTAAAAAAAAGCTAAAATTTACAGCAAAAAATGATTTGTTTACAGATTTCAAGCCAGTGGCCAAATGTTTGTCATGATTTGGAGGTTTTGGTGTTAGTTTTGTATCTTTTTTTGTATCTTTGTTTTTTTTTTTTTTGTTGTTGTTCTTTTGTGTTGTTTTTGTATTTTAGCCCAGACATTCAGAAGTGTTGTCTTTGTTTTCTCCTCCGTGTATGTTTGCTCCTCCCCTGCACACTCGTGTCTTCCCCAAGTGGTTCCAGTTGTCGGTCCATTGTGCTTCTCACAAGCTGTGTTTCCATTACAAATGTACGCAAAACTTTGTCAATATTTTGTTAATGTCGAAAAACACAGTTTCGCAATTGCGGTGTTTCCATTAAGAAAGAAATGGTATTGAAATCACACGTGAATACACTTGTTCTCGCAATATTCACGTGGTGGATGTAAACAACATGCAGAGGGGCAGGTCAAAGAAAATCTGCTCTTTCTGCAAAACCTGCTTTGATGCTGGACTGTGTACCTTCTTAAAATGGCCAATTAAAATGGCTACGGCCAACAAGATGTCCTTTTTTGATTTGCAAACAGCCCACAGGCGGTATAGAGAGTCAGGGTCTTAAGGCTCTGTGCTCTAGTCCCTAACCCAAAGGTCTTTGCAATAAATTTTACCTAAATTTTGGATAATCCTTGTGCCATAGAGAATAGAGAAGGATTAAGAATTTAACCCCTTCAGAGAAACAGGCGAAAGGGACAGATTTTTCTCAGCAGGAGCTCCCTCTGGATTCATTGTCCACTCATGAAGCCAGCTGTCAGGGTTCTGGGGATGAAAAGATGAATGAGCAGCCCTTAAGCTGTGCGCCTGCTCCCTCGGTTTACAGATGGACGTCTTGCTGTGAAAATGATCACTTTAAAGTAGAACAAAAATTCATAACTGAAAGACTTTCTTACCCCAAAGTAATCTAAAATATAGTAAGTTGTGTATTCACAAGCGTTTCATTCATACCCTTAAAAAGTTAGAAGAGACGATTGAATATAGAACTCAAAGATCAATATTTTTTATCAGCACACTGTAAAGGTTCCAATAGCCAATTTCTATTATCTCTATCCTTATTACAGTTTCTCACCCTCCAAAAGTCATTTTCCAGGCAATTAATTCAGTTCTCCTGCCTACCTGAACCCACCTTCTGCCATCTGTGAGAAAGTTTTTTTTCCAAGATTGATTTTGCTGTAAATAATCAAATATCTAACTCTACTTTTATGAACCCAGGCCTCTTATTTTGTAGACAATTCCACAAAAGATTATTGATATATTGACTGCTACTAAACCCAATCATTTGCCCCATTCCATTTCAAGCCTGCAACAACTCAAGTACACATTATGAAGTTTAATCTTAATAAGTCAGTTTTGAATAATTTTAAGCCGTTGTAGTAAAAAAAAAAAACACTTAAATTTTGTCTATATAAAATAGCAACAATAGTAAAAAAAAGTTTTCAGGGACCGTAACTGCAAATGATCTAATGTCCTGCTTCCATAGCTATTTGATTTTATTAGATCTAAGTACAGCTTTTGAAACAGTTGACCTCACTATTTTTTCTAAATCAGAGGTGTCCGATCCTGGTCCTCGAGAGGCCACTGTGCTGCATTTTTTACTTGTTCGCCTGCTCCAACACACCTGATTCATTGAATGAATTAGTTCTGCTGAAGCTTCTTAATCATTCATTCTGATCTATTGTGTTGGAGCAGAGACACCACTGGGGCAGTTGTCAGTCTCTCCTCTGTTCCTGATTGTGTGGCAGCTGATTGAGCTCAGCTGCACTCCACCAGTGATGACACCAGGAGCTTTATGAGGACCTCATTGTGACTCTGATCTTCGCTGGAACATCAGCTGCCCTCGGTAGTGTTCTCAGCCTTGACTCGTGTTAAACGTACCTGTGAAGTACTTACCTTGTGCCCTTGTGTTTTTCCCAATTTGTCCCTGAAGCTCCTGTTAAATCGCTCTCCAAGATCACTGAGGAAACCTGTGTTGTTTGAACTTAACTGCTGCCATGCCCTGCCTGCCTTACCTGCTGTCTGGGTTCAGGAGAACCTCACCTCGCCTGGAAAGACCTGCTTACCTGTCACGTCCTTCAATGAAAGCTCTGAACAATACCTACCTGTTGTTCCACACTGATCACTCTTCAGGAAGAAGTAAGCTCACAATCTAACCAAGAAGATCAAAGTTATCCCCAAAGAACCAGTCTCATGGTTTTGTAAATGTGAAAGTTTAAAGGAGGCATATCCAGCTTTAAAATGATTTTTTTTTCCATATTCAAATCATTCATTTGTTGTCTATAAAGTGGAACTGCAATGCTTTGGTCTGAATTCCTCCTTATTGTAACTCCACAAGTCCCTCTTTTTACCCCTTTTCTGAGGTGTTGTAGATCAACTCGTTTTGATGTTGTCTCTTTAAGGCACTTAACACCCCACCCCTCTCTAAACCCCAATTTTTTTTTTCACATACTCAGTCTAAATTGACCTTAAAGGTATTTTTGTATTACCGTGCAAATTTGGACATTTTGGTGTAAATTTGTTTCATTGTGCAATATATTGTCAAACTGTCTTAGTGCTGCCCTCTATGGGTTAAACTGACTACTGCAGTTGAATGTTCTTATTGGTGTTTTAACAGTACACTTTGGTAGTCTGACCCAGAATGAGAGAATGAAGACACTAAAATTGTAGTTTGTAAGTCCAGACCTTAAGCTATGCTGTCACAAATAATTTGACAATAGTTCAGAAAATAAAAACTCTAAAATCACATATATATAACCAATTATAAAGATATCTATACAGCACTGGAAGAAGCTAAACTGACAGAACAGAGCAGGTTATCCAGTCAAGCTGACTGTAAAACTGACTGTAACAGCTTTTGGTCAGACAACTACCATGCCCTCTGATTGAGCAATGCTCAATTTAGAACTTACAGTATTTGGTTTGAAAAATGAAGAACAAGAAAAAAGAAAATAAAAAGATAAAACAAATGATATGTTTGGCCAAATAGAAAGCAAAAGGTTACCAGATACTAGCCTGAATATACCCAAATGACTCCTAAACCATGTGATGGAGTCGTTCTGCATTTTAAAGTCACTGGCAACACATCAATCGCCAATACAATCCCAAAAGCCAAAAGAAAATATTGTGCTTGAAAATGGACACTAACCAGACCACTGAGAAAAACAGACACAGATATGGACATTTGGCATTCTTGAGTAATAGGATTTTAGGGAATTCTTGGAATTTCACTCAGGGGCAATTGCTTAATGTTTCAACAAGACAATGAGCCAAACTCTACTGCCAAGAAATCACAGCAATGATGGCCGACAAACTCCGGTCAGGAGAAACAATGTGCGAGTGGCCTATCCAAATGAAGACGTAAACCAATCAGAACTTCTCAGGATACAGGATTTTCTTTAGTAAATTAAACAAGAAATCAAAAGACATTTTTGATGAGCTTTTATGATCATTCATCGTTCCAGAGGGATCTGAGCTCTCATTTAAATGAGATTTATCAGTTATACAAGACCTAAATGTGGAACTCTTGAAAGACTCTGTATTATGAAGGACTGGTACGAGACGTTTACAGTGTGTACTCTCAGCTTGGAGCGTAGGTGGTCTGGTCCTCACACCTGCCTCTGCAATCTGGGCCTGCCAGGCACACAGCTGCACCACAGCACTGCCACTCACTTAACACCTTATCTTAACAGCATTTCCGTGTCAGTTATTCACCCCCCCTTAGGTTTTTATAATGTGGACTATGCTGGGGCCCTACTGAGTGATTAGTTATGAAAACATTCCCTTTTATAAGGTGCTGCATCTTCATGCTGAAATGTACAGCATTGAGGTGCATCTAACCCGTCGGTGAACCAACAAATCCGATGTGTAATGTTTTCACTTTAGCGCCTTTTCTGTATTCTCTATTTGTCTTTCTCAAAATTGCTTCACTTCCCAGAGTCCAAGCATGAGCCTGCAGGATGTTGAGTTCAGCACATGGCCATGAAAGCACCACCAGCTGAGAGGCATGAGAATTTCTCACCAACAGATGTCCGAAAGTCTCTGAGAGTCACCTTGTACTCATCTAAGATCGTCAGTGATCCTATTGATGGCACAGAGCCAGAGACAACAATAAAGGGTCTGGGATTGTAGTTGTTGGAAAGGAGTAACTTTATTTCATGTAGTTGACTCAACCATTGCTAAGTGGGATAAATGACGGAGGACTGGATGATGAGTGGAGCTGAGGACCAGCTGTTTTCTTTCCATTTACCACAGGTATGGTCATTACCTATCCTGACCTGGGAGTCAGCTCTACTGTCAACAGCTCTTAGCCGCAAATGTGTTCATCTCTTTCATTTGTAATCTTCGTGATTGGCAGCACCTTCTCTTCCCAGACTTTAGTGAATCAGCAGCTGTTACCTGTGAGTCAAAACTGACCTTGGATGTTTAAACGAAAATAAGGTTAAGCGAATAGGGATAAAATTCCAAAGTTTGCTTCTCACATCAACAGTAACTTCACATTACAGCGAAAGTGTTTTTCCAGAGGCTTTCCCTCCTCCAGAGCTTTGCCTTAATGGAAAGCCACTTAGGGCATGTCACTGATATCTTTAGGAGGGTGCACCTTACACCTCCCCTCCCCCAGATTACTCTCCTGCCCACTGTTTCAAGTGTAAATGCTCTCCATTTGTCCACTTGAATCAAATGTCTGTGCGACTGTTCTGCTGATCAGCGAGCCTCCTTATAAGGGATCAGAGAGTGAAGCACTTAGGGGGTCCTACCGGCTCTTTCCTTTTATTTACACAAGCATTTTCTGCACAGGCATGAAAAATGTACCCCATCAGACTTTCTCCAGAAGCTCTAGGAGTGCTTTTGTTATCAGTTCTGATAACTTCAGAACTTTTAAGTGGTGTTTTGTGAAAAAAGTTTTAAAAATATCTAATTTGTAAACACTCCTGTGAAAAACTGTGTTTTAGAGAAATAGGAAGTTAAATCTGATCACAATGCCAAGCTATTTCATGCACAATAAACTGTTTTATAAATCTTTAAATCGCTCAGTTTTATATTCTAAAATTCTTCTGGCAAAAATATTGTGATATGTGTAGATGTTCTCCAGAGGTGCTACAGCTAGCTGCTGCTATGTGCAAATAAATGCAACTCTATGGAACTAACTGTGTAATGTCAAACTGACAGCACTTTTTATTTTTGTGGATTGTAGTTGTCATAAGAGGGCAGCTAGCTTTGATCTTATTCTAGCTCCGCCCCTGCTCCAATTTTATAGTGTGTTACCAAGGGTGGTGTGGTACAGACAAACATTTAGTTTTTGTGGCTTTTGCAAAAGTTCATTTCACCAAGTAAAACAGGAATGTCCTTGAAATATTATTTTGTTTTACCATTTTTAAATCCCATTGAGATCTCTTCCTCAAGGGAGGCCTGGGCCTGAAGGCATCCTATTGTACATGTTTTAGTGGGGTGCTTTAGTACTTTAGTGCTTTAGGGGAACTGTGCCCACCACTGGTGCTAACTATTGAGCGGTCGTGCTGCCAACTAAATGTAGGATCATTTACCTGAATCTCAAGCTTAATCTGTGTGGAAAACAATTATGTGACATTTTTTCTGCTTAGATTTAGATGTGTGACCTGTTGAGTCAACATGTCAGAGAGGGCTTTGAGTGAACAGTACCTGCATTTACTCTTGATGTCTCACTAGGCTTTTTAAAACTAAAATGGCAAAATCATCATATTATATCAGATTTCCTGGAATTAACTTCTCAGTTTTTGATGCACAACATACAAGTTCTGTTGCTTTTGTTTGCTATCACACCTTCTTGTGTGTTGTTTTCTTTCTTTTCTTTTTTTAAATCATCCAGACACATATTTTTTTCAGATCCTGTCTTGGTAGTTAACACTTTTAAAGCTCATACATGCTTAGTGTTTAAATGAATACTTGTGAAGCTTATGGGAACAAAATGTTGGACTAATTGCTGCAGTAGCAACTTATTAGGTGGGATTTTCCATTTCTGTTATCCAAAGGTCCATTCCAACTTTAGTCATTTAAAAATGACATATGGTTTTGTGTTTTATTTAATTTTGTCTTTCAGAAACTAAATCATCTTCAGTTATAAGTAGAGCCGTTTGACTTTGCCAAATACAAAAATGGCTCTAACTCAGTCTGTTATAGAGATTTTAACCTGAAAATGTGGTAGTAGCTGACAGTCGTCCCTGACATTTACTTGGAGCACTAAAAGATCATGTGGGAGTTTTGTTTAAAACCTTTGAATAAAAGGTGGGCAAAATAACTTCATTCTAGAAATTCTAGTTTTATTTCATGACATGAGTTTTTCAGCTGTTCAAAGCTTGAAACATAAAAGCATCACTGTGAATGATTATGACTTTATCAAAAGACAATTAAATCAGATTGATTTTACATTAAGTCTTGCATAACCTCCTTTGACATTATTATGACCCCCGCACGCGCAGCGTAGCGGGAGTCATATTGTTTTCGTACTGTTTATTTTTTTATTTTTTTTTT
>JAUBOC010000011.1:7133130-7144808 GCA_032275365.1 Anablepsoides cearensis
CCAGCGACAGCCCAGAAACCTGAAGGCTCTGGAGGAGATCTGTATGGAGGAGTGGGCCAAAATCCCTGCTGCAGTGTCTGCAAACCTGGTCAAGAACTGCAGGAAACGTCTGATCTCTGTAATTGCAAACAAAGGTTTCTGTACCAAATATTAAGTTTCTTTTTTCTGGTGTATTTGAAAAGAGGAATTTGTTCAGTCATAGTTAAACATGAAATGTCAATGAAATGTCAATGTTAATCACAATTGGCCCTTTGAGGGCCAATATAACTCTTGTGTGGCCCTCAGAGAAAATACGTTTGACACCCCTGCTCTGATTCTTTTTATTTTTATTTTTCAGTTTGTTTGGTCAAAAAAATCTAAATCCAAAGACTTATTGAAAGGGTCAAAATGATTTGCAGTATTGCAGTTTGGCAGTAAACAACTTAATTCTAAGCCAAAGACTGATTCAGTTAGAGCTTCAGTTTTCACCTTCCAAAGCATGGAACAAATTTGATTAAAGATGATTTGTTTTGCTGTCTTGGTAACAGTTTTTTTTTTTTTTTTACTTGTTAATTTACAAGTTTCAAGCAAATCTTAGATGTGCTCTGGTGCATTATTCCACAGTTGAAACGTTTTCACCCTTATAACTGTGGGTTATGCATCTTTATCTCCTATCTCTTTACCGTCTGTATATGATGTGACTATGAGTCACTGTTTCCTCTGCAAACAACCAACTTAAATTAAATAAATAGGGGTTTAACTATCCCCACAAAACGAGCGATAGGATCAGTTTTCATTCTGGATAAGGGAAGTGTGACGTGCAGTGAAATCCAGTTTAAGAGATGTCATGTGAGGGCTTCATCTCATTGGCTTTCCTGCAGCCTGTTGGGACAGCAGAGCTGTTTCTCACCATAGAGCAGCCTGGGGACTAGGATGTCAGCAAAAAATAAATGCAATAAAAACAATAGCAGCACAAATGCTCCAAAAACTGTGCTGAAATCCAACTTTGTTTCGAGTCTGGATGTGAAATCAAGATCACATCAGTAAAAAGGCAATTTATTATTGGGAGCAGTTCTAGATCATGGCTTTGGATAAGCTGGGACAGTAGAAACATGTCTTTAGACCAGCAGGGCTGCCTGTGTGGAGCTCAAATCGCAGCACCTCGTCGGAGCGGCGCATCTCTCTGGTATGAGGTCATTTCTGTGATCCAGGATGCATGTGGGCAAACGAACTACCCTGAGACAGACAGACAGACGCACATTCCTCTGACACAAAGATGTACACTGATAGTTACCTCTCATCATAAATAGAGGCAGTACAAATCACTTGTTTATACCATTAAATTACTTTTGCTATGTTTATGCTAGAAGAGCACTATAAAACTTTAAGAAGATTTATTAAAATCTTTATAATTCAGTTCAACAAAGTAGATTCAATAGTTAATTTATTTCCACCGTGACTTTAACATGCTCAGAGGTTGATCAAGGGTTTGTTCTCTCTGGTTTCCAACAGAGCTTTTGGTGTACAGAACAATTTTGTTCCAGGATAAAAAAATAGAAAACACGTTTTCAAAAAAGTATGTTTACCTTAAAGATAGGTTAGAAAATTTTAAACTACATATAAACTAACTCAACTAGACTGCATCTTTTTTCTTATTGACTTCAATGCAGTTCAATTAAGCACTGACAGGGAAAGTAAGAAAGTAGGTGTCAATATACTGAAATAAAAAGTGAAAAAAAACATGATGGTATTAAGTATTACTTTAAAATAAAATATAATTTTCTAATTTAGTTTAACACACTGCAATAGAAAATATTGAAAATTAAAAAAATACTTTACAATAAAATAATGAACCACAAAAGTATACATAAGACTTAAGACATTATATTTTATAAATATATAAAATAACAACAGAAGACTGTAAAATGAAATGTATAGTGAATCTGATCCCCTACAAAGCACATAACTAAAGAGATAACCCAGGTTCACCAAATCGAGGACCAACTATAAAAGCTGAGTAAAAAGACTCCTATTAGACACCTGTTTATTTTAGAGACGAAGGGGAAAATAAAATATCTGAATACCCCAGCAAGTAATGGGTGAGGGGATCTATCTATGACCGGAACAAAGCCATCATCTTAAAAGTTGGCCAAAGTCATTTTTTCCAATGGGAAATGTAGCATTTCAAAGAAAGACAAATATGTCTCAGAAATGACTTGATTTGTATTGACAACTTTTGAGCCATAGCAAATCTGATTGTGACAATCAATTTCTGAGACTGTTCTGGCATTTTTAATATGCTAAATGACCCTTTTCCCCTTGAAAAATTTTGACTTTGAGCCAATGGCAGCTTTCAGGTCTTCTCACCCATTACATACTGGGGTAAGTAGATATTTAATTTTCCCTTTTTGTTACTTAAATAAAAGGGTGTCCTGAAACTTTTGACTAACCTGGTATACAAACAATAGTTTTTTCAGAAAATAAAATGACCTCCAGGAATCACAATTACCTGCTGTTTGAGATTGAAACATTTATTTGGCATCATTTTGTAATAAGATTAAAAATCTAACTTTATTCAGTGTTTTACAATACTGAAAATTTCACTCTATCTTCTGTCATTGCAAAATGCATCCGCAGCAGCCTCACAGAAATATATCTGAAGGGAAATAGTGTATATTAATAATGAAATATAGAAGACAAGTGTGAAAGTATAAAATGAATGAAGTTTCATCATCACTCAGATATAATAACCATCAATCACTGTTCATTACAAGAAAACCCAGTTGATACATCATCGCTTCACAAAAGTCTCTTGGGAGGAACCGGTAGTGTCCATATTCACTATCTCACCTCAAAAACTACAACAGAATAATAATATTACTTGTTGCCAATGCTTGTTCAGATAAGGATGTGTGGTTTGGCGAGTGCCTGAGGTGTTCAGGTAAATCAGTTTCCAGTAACAGAGATGTGAGATGACACAACACGTTCCACTCAGCTGGCCACATTTAGCCTCCCAATTATTTCCTGTTGGCTGCTGGGTCCTCTCACAGGATCGTTCACATCAACATGTAATGACATGGTTTTACTGCTCCTCTTGAAGTCGCGGTGTGAACAAAGCCACAATGTAGCGGTGCAAGAATGATAGCTTTAAATCTTGATAGTCACCATGTCGCAAAAATTCAAAAACATTTTTTTAATCTAAAATGCCTGACTTGTGGTCCGATTAAACAAGCTAATAAATGAATGTGTTTTGGTGGAATCTTGTCCATCTTTAATTCAGAATGCACATTAATCAGGAATGCAGGTGGACTTCCATACCTTCTGTATCTGACTAATTACAGGCCTTGATATTTCCTGCTTCAGCCTGCGCTGCTAACAGAGTGATAGGACCCGTCTGCACGTAAAAAAATAAAAATAAAATCCGGTCCTACATTCATATCCAGCTGTAGACTTCTACTAATGGCTGCGATAAGTGCAGTGTAGATTTCCTTGATAAATGAGGGGTTAGGAAATATGTTTATTAAAGCTTCACTTACAATTTGCCTGCTTGTCCAGTGTGCCAGAACAGTTTAGTCCAGAGAAAGTAATGCTCCACATGTTTAGGATTGCGCTGGACAATTTTGGAAAAATAATGGTGGGTATCAAATAAACAGCCTCAATCCAGGTGAGTGTATAAAAGTAAATGCTAGCACTTTTTTTTCTGGAATGCGGAGACTTGAGAAAACATTTTTTTTTAACTTTACTGAAGGTGGGGAAATGAAAACAACACGAAATGAATGCAGGGCCTCAGAGCAACCGTGTCCGGCATGTGCTGACGAGAGCCAGAGACCCGACCTAATCCACAAGCTTCTGCACACGCAAGCAAAAGCGCCTGCACAAGCACAAACACCCCCGGCTCGCTGCTGATGGAGCTAAAAAAAATTCCTGTAAAGTAACTTTTAAAAAGGTGATCACCAAAGATTATTTTAGGGTTCACTGATTTTACCTGAGCCAGTTGCTGAATATTTGATTCTATGATTCTATTTTCAGAAATAGAACACAAGAGTTTTGCTGAGGGTGCAGATTAGGTATAGGGCAAATATTTAATTTATTTTAGATTTTAACTTAACTGTAATATCTTAAAAGATATAAATGTGTCCACTAAAACAGCATTGTTATGAAGTTTTGGATTTTGCATACAATGGTTTTCTCTAATAATTCTGACCAGAAATGTTTGAAAAGCTGGAGCATTTAATTAGCTCATATTTTGCATTTGTTAATCAACATAATACCAACTGGGATGCTAATGTATATATCAAAATGTGGGTCTTATTTTGAATGTGCTAAACAACTTTAAAACTATCAGAACTCAGCAGTGGTAAACACAGCTCTCCAAAATGTTAAGTTAATTAACCGCTTTTCTGCATAACAAGAATTTACACTCCAGACATTCAGACACTAGCTGCGTTTCCATTGACCATGAAAATGCGCAAATTAGAATTTCGAAAATAAATTTGCTCAATGAAAACATGTCAATTTCAAAAAGACTTCAGTTTTTCGACAAAATGTTTTTGCACAAGGATGAGGTGGTTTATCGGCCAAATCAAAATTGGTGTATTTTGCAAGACTGCAATGGAAACATTTTTTATGCATGACATGAGTCATGTGATCAACAACTGGCTGTTTCTACTGATGAAAAGACGGTGAAGAGAAAAAGACAACAGTAAGTAGTAGTAAAATCGCCAAAGTTGTAAAAGAAAGTAGTAAACTCACCAACTACAATTTCCCAAAAACGTCACATACGTATCCGCTCCCAAGTATATAGGGCTTGTCGCTCTAAAGCCTCGATAAGACGCCGACGTCTCCTCTGATCACTAGTGTTGTGGTAGCAACATGCTTCATTGTTTACATCCACCACGTGAATATCGCGAGAACAAGCGTATTCACACGTGATTTCAATAGCATTTTTTTCTTAATGGAAACACAGCAATTGCGAAACTGTGTTTTTTCGACATTAACAAATATCGACAAAGTTTTGCGCACATTTGTAATGGAAACGCAGCAACTGATGATGGTAAGCTACATTGCAGCCACAGTTGCCTTGGGGCACATGGCGATGCTGCCATGCATTGGCACCACTGGACCTTTTGACTGCCAAAAGTAGGCAAGGTAGGAGAAATGTCTTGCTCAAGGACATAACCAAGGCAGGTGGAACGGGGGATCGAATCGGCAACCCACTGGTTACAAGACCCACTCTTCTACAGCCACCCTAAGCCACTGTCACAACTGTCACTCAGCCTCTATCACTACCAATTAAAGTTAGTCAAACAACACATAGCAAATATTTTCTCTACTATAGTTTATACAGTCAATTTTTGTGTTTGTTAAATTTTGTCTATTTTGTTTTGATGCTCCTAGTTTGAAGTTTAGCTGCTAGAGATGCTACATGCTATGCACACGGTCCCTGAGACATCCAGCACCGCTTGTAAAATGGAGTAATTATAGCATAACTTTAAATTTTTTTTAGTGGACTTAAAATCAGCAGAACGTAATTTAGAGAAGCTAATCGTTTCCAAAGTTAACAAAAAAAATCTAATCAGCTAAATAAGAAGCTAGTTCCGCTATTAGCCAATTAGTGGATCTTCCCATCTCTGGAACTCAGGGTATAAGCAAAACCTCAAAGAACAAGCAGAACTTAAAAACATGATAAAAAGGTAAGTGAAATTTATTTACAATAATAATCAACTGCAGGTAACTTCAGGGGGATTTGTGGGAGATAATTTTGCCAAAGGACAAACAGTTCTTTTGTCTTGCAGATAGTTGGTGAGATGTCAGCATTGACAAGGATGGAGAACTGCAGGTTAAATGCAGAGAGGGCGATGAAGTGGCAGGTAAGTGTTCTAAACACAGGTAAGCGTTGTAGAGGACAAGCAGGTTTGAGTACAGAGCAAGGTGTAGGAAGGAAGGTTGGCAGATGAGTTCCAGGAAGGCTTACTTGTAGTCAAGGAGGAAAACACAGGGAATCCATAGTGGGGCTTTCCAGAAGTCAGGGCTAAGAGCACACAGAATATATTGTATGTGTGTTAGTAAAGAATTTAGAATCAGCAACCACTTAGGGACTGTTACAACAATACTGATTGTTGTCCAATGTTTCACCGGTGACAAGAACAGAGTCACAAGCATACTCTGGGAGCTCGTCAGTGGAAGTGGCCACAGCTGGTATTTGCTCTCACCACCCTGCCAGTCAGGAAGCTGCAGAGGATGACACTGAGTATCCCCACAAACACTACCCTCAAAGTGCATTAATCTTCAGAAAATAAAAGGGTATTTATCACAAAATGAACATTTTTTGACAGAGTGCATATGCCTTGCAAGCCAAAGTTTGAAACAAAAATCTACCAGTCTGTTAGTGCTTGGAGTATGCTGGGAATGACCCTCAACGACAACACAAAACATTTGAGTCAACAACTAAAAACCCAAAATACATGATTCTTTTAAAAGGCTGTCAACATTAGAGCTGCCAACACTCACGCGAGTTGTCACTTTCTTATCTTCTCATTTCACACATCTGACTTGCTAACTGCTGTTGTTGGTATTTAATTTAGCATTTAGGTGTTGTCACAAGTGACAACACACAAATGTTTGTGTAAATATAAAGCTACAATTGTCCTTAATGTACATGTGTTTCAGTGGTTCAGTGGTTCAGTGGTTCAGAAATGCTCCTAAAGGATAGAGGCCTGGTGTGGACCAGCAGAGTCCCTCCACATAGGAGGAAGAGGAGGAACTTTTCAGTCTGCAGTGAGAGCAGACGAGTGGGAAGGAAGACTGACTGTTGTCACCAGGTTTCTCTTCACTGCAGCAAGAGTACAAATGAGGAAAAAAAAAGCTTTGTTCTCACAGCCTTCTTCCAAACCAAGAGGAAGACCAACATCTTCCAATGAGCAGCATCAAACTGTAGTTGCCTTAGCTTTGTTTACGTCTTATTTATTCGAAAGAAAGATTTTAATTGTACATCAATATAAGTCTTTGTTATGTTTTATAATTAATTATGGCATTCCTCAGGGTTCTGCTCTACGTCCAGTTCTGCTCTTATTAAAGATGTTAAGATAACCAGCACACCAAAAACATATCTTGATTTTTTAATAAGGGCAGAAAACAGGACACGTTTTTCTTATTAAAGATTTTCCCATTAGGTTACATAAAAAAATACTGTACCTAACCATTATGCTGATGACAGTTTTGTTTTGTTTTGTTTTTTTTACTTCCGCACATGAAGCGGGGGTTATATTGTTTTTGTGCTGCTTATTTTATTTTATTTTATTTTATTTTACTTTATTTTATTTTATTTTTTGGTCAACCTTATCACAGAAATGGCTGCACTGATCAACATGAAATTTGGCAGGAATGTAGATGTGTTCAACGTACACTGCACCAGCCAACGATTTTACGATAGACCCAATAAGTGAAGAGGGGGCTCCACCTGTTATGCTTATAACTCAAAAACTATTCAACATAGGAGATTCAGATTTATTTTCTTTTTTTAGCTCTGATGAAGGGCTATCCATCGGGCCCACCAATCCACGAAAGATTAAGGCAGTTCTGAAGGTAATAATAGGTCCAACCTGGTAATAGCAAGGTGTACCTAATGAAGACAGATGACTCATCTGCTATCTAAACTTCAGGCCTGTCTTAAAGAAATAAATGGTAAAATGGTCTGAACTTATTTAGTGCTTTATCAAGTCCAAGAACTCCAAAGATCCACAGTCATTCACCCATTCATACACATGTTCACACAATGATGGTGGTAAGCTACATTGTAGCCACAGCTGCCCTGTGGCAGACTGATAAAGGCAGTAAAGAATGGGACATCCTCAAATTGTCTCCCGTCATACTCAAATCAAATTGAAGTTGATTTTAGTTCTAAAAGCTCAAACACTGTAGATTCAAAACTTCACTCTTGGTGAAATAACAACAGCTTTTATATCTCTATCAAAAAAGGCAGAATCTTTAATCAAGACCTATCCTTGATTAAAGGAGTATCTAGCATAAAACAATTGCCAACTCTGTATACACATTTACTCACTGTGGTGACCCCTGCAGAAGGAAGCAGCTGAAAAATAAAATAAACATTGAAAAGAACAACATAACTAAAAATGAGTTGAGTCAAACATTACTTTTAAAAAGGTCACATTTTTGTCAGCAAATTATTATTTAGTTTTGTACTATGAGACCAGACTAATTCAGCATTAACATCTCTCAAACTAACTCAAACATACATATCAAAATACAATAATAATTGGACACTGGTATTATTTGGAGTGATGTGTTAAACTATATTAAAGTTAATAAATAGTTCTTTCCACCTGTATCAAATCAGCTAAAGCATCACATTAAGAGTGAAAAGACGAGTCTTAAAAACACTGAACAGTGTGTTCAAACAGGCTGAACATCTGCTGATAGTTTAGTGGTTTGGAAAGCATTCCAGTAAGGTAATTCTCAGATGATGACACAAGGAACTGGAATATCCTTTGTTTCTGTAAGATGAAGTCATCAACTTGCCTCCTTTTTTTTTCACCCTCCCCTGACACGTTCCACCCTTTTAGAACCAGACGAGAGCACGTCCACTACAAACGTCATAAACTCAAAGTAAAACTGGACTGTTGAACGTAACAATGCATCTCATTAGTTTAGTGAGCCAGCTTGGTTTTTGTGGGCGTTTCAAGCACTTTTAACTCACTATTAGCAGTTTGGCTGTCTGGGAAAAACGTTCAGTGCTACAGTTTGTGACTGTCCAAGACCCTGCAGGACCACAAGGCCATAAAGCATCCTTTTTGTTCATCAGGAAAAGCTGTCCTGTGGTATGAGTGGGAGCTTCCAGCCAGAATGTCTCCTCCTTTCTCTTTACTTCCACATGTGAATTTTTTATTTTAATTTTTTTGCACAGATGAAAAAGTATTTGGTATGCAGCTCATGGCGAGTTGTGGATGTATGATTCAGATCTGGGCGATCAGGCATCTCAAACAGTTTTTGTTTGTTTTCTTTCAGGATTTAGATGAAATACTCAATGCATCCTGGTAAAACAAACCCATACCTTTCATTTTTTCTTATTACCTTGCACTTGTGCAGAGCCTCAACTTTTACCATGCAAATAAGCAGTTTTGTGTATTTAATTGTTTTTTTAGGTAAGCAGACTCGGCCATGTCAATCAGTGAGCAGTTTATTTAAAAAAAACTCCCCTCACATGGATGCACAGTGAATTTCTTTCTTTTTAGTTCTGTTGTGACCTAAATAGAAAAGACCACACCTTCCCGAATGGAAACATGAGCTTCACCGACTGCAAAATATTCCTTAAAAGTGAAACCATATGACTGGACTCCATGCTATGTTTGTGGCCGTACTGTGGCCACTGAGGAGGAAAGGTGTTTGGGGAGGTAAAGACAGAACTACTTGCAGCACTCAGTCGAGTGAAAGTTTATTATGGTTTTTGCACATTTATTCAAGCTGAGTGTGTTCTGCTTCTCCTTCACTGCTTATAACACAGCTGTGAAGGCAGACTGCATTCAGACAGCGCTTTAACCATCCACAGCTTTCTGTGTTTACATACTTTACACAGGCATTGAAAAAGTCATGTCAAACACTGTTGAGGGGCAAAGCCACCATGCACGTTCAGCTATTGCACAAGCACAGGCAGCCTGTACTACATCATCTTTAACGGGTCTAAAAACTTACCCTTATTAGTGAGGAAAATCCTATGCTGGTAGGATTACTTTAAAATGAGTCACTGTCAAGTTAGCTTATTTGTTTTGTCAAATATTTTCAGAAAATCAGCTTTCCTGGACACCTAAGTTCAGGCACTTTACATTTTTTTGGTAAATCGTATATGCATTTGACATGACATGTAAAAACAGGCATTGTAGAGCTCTTTGTTAAATATTTTAGGACCACCTGAGCAGTGAGGTGTTTTCTAAAATGTCCAAGCATTCCTTTGACTTTGCAATACCAAAACAAATGTATGTAATACAGGATGAAAATGCAGGAAAGGCTCCAAATGCAGGTGAATGTAGACAAAAAGAAAACAAATATATAGATGTAAAAACTAAACCAAGGTTGCTATAAGGCCAGACGTCCAGAAACATAAACTTAAATAAGTTATATACTTATACTTCCGGTGAGGACCACCCAAAGTTAAATGGACTGGGCTCTAGCAGAGGAGGACTAAATAGTCACAATGTTTGTCACACACACTCTATGAGTGTCCCGACACCAGTTTTTTTTTACAACCAAGTACGAGTACTTCATTTTGGGTACACAATAATACTGATACTGTGTACTAACTGAGTTAGAATCTAAACATTACAGAATAACTTAAAAAACACATTTCTTTCATTTAAGACAAGGTGTCTCTCATGACATGGGCCACTATTTCTAAAACTCCTTTTTTGTATCGGTCTTAAGTAATATTCTAATTTTCTGAAATATTGAATTTGGGATTTTCTTTAGTTGTCAGTTATAATCATCAAAATAAAAAAAATCATTTGAAATATATCAGCCTGTGTGTGATGAATAAATATAATATACTGTATGTTTCACTTTTTGAATGGAATTACTGAAATAAATCAACTTTTTATAATATTCTAATTTTATAACCAGCACCTGCATACAATTACAAAATTTTAAAATAGATTAAAATAACAAATAAGATTTTCTTCCAACTTATATAACTTTCTTAAATGCAGATTTGACAAAAGTTTCACTTGAAGCGTAAACTGTAAATGAAATACTAATACCAGCATTCCAATATTGAAACTGGTATTGGTAACAGTTCCAAGTATCAGGGCAGGTTGTGTAAAAATGCTGGTATCAGGCCAGATACAGACAGTATTGGTATGATAGGGCCAATCTGGTGCTGGGCTCAGCTACTTTCATGACTTTTTTGAATCATGGGTTGAGAAGTTCCTGGACCATAAATTGATACTCATCTCCAGGAAGCTCTGACAAGCTTCTGTATGGAAAGTTTTAAAGACTGCAGGAGATCTTAAATCATCCCAGCTGCCTCAGGTGATAAAGTTACTGCCTCTCTTTAAAGAGCAGAGCAGCAAAATGTGTGGAAAAGGTGAGATCCTTCTGATTATGAACACCAAGACAGTTGAAGCGGCTGCTGTCTCGCACGTCTCACAGATGTGATGTTGGTGCAGGTTGGTGGTGGTGCTGTTTTAGTCTCCAGTCAATTTTTTTTTTATTGATGTTTAGGGTGGGGTCATCTGTTCTCCTGGCTCCTGGTAGAGTTAAAACCTACTTTGTCATCAGTAAATTTGGAGTTAGAAATTAGTAAAAAAAAAAAATTGAAACACAATCCCAGTTTTTACAACCAGTGAGCCAAGTAGCCATGTTTTGCACAGCCAGTTTTGAATCTACTGTTGCACATTTTTGAAATAAAGTTGATTGGGGCCGGATTGTTAATTATTATCACTGTGCTTTGACATTCATGGCTGTAGCCTTGGGTGTTTTGTGTTTTTACGATACACCTTTTATAGATATCAAAATACAGCTGTAAAACTCCAGAATTACAAAAGCTTTGTAATAAAAAAAGCAAACCCATTGCCAAACTAATTCAACAAAAAGAACCATGGAAAGCAAAACAAAATGTTATGATTTGTGTTTTGTTATGGTTCATTTTGTTAGAATTCTTCTGTTTCATTGTTTGGTCATGTCTTATTTTC
>JAUBOC010000011.1:7155361-7177949 GCA_032275365.1 Anablepsoides cearensis
CTCAGGACAGGCGGCCATCTGCCTCGACCGGCTGGTTTGAGGGACAGGAAAGAGACACAGACAAATACAGAAGAACTAACCCAGGGACATTGTTAAGACTTGTATTACTTTTCCAGCCATATAACAATGCATGACTCTTGACCTGCTTGGCTAAAATAAATTTCATACATATTCCAGATATTTATTAATTATTACTGGGAAAAAATATATGAAAATTAGAAACGTTTTTCATAATTTTTGCCACAAAAAAAATGCTGTTGACTTTTATGTAACAGATATTACCAGAGTCGAGACATTCTGGGTAATGTAGTTCATAGTCATGGGAGTGCAGAATTACGCCTCTCTGAGTTCTCATTGTCCCTTCTAGAGACGAATGAAAGACGACACCTCCTACACACAACCTTGTGTTTAACACACTGCTCAACATACTTTTCATTCCCCCGATCAGATAATTGGACCAGCAAGGACAAAGGGGCAATTTGTGTCTCCTACAACCATAATCAGTAGAGTTCTTCTTGCTAAAGCCTTATTTGAACCTTGGATCTTGATAAATGGGGTATTTTCAACCCACATTTTTTTGTCTTGATTCTCTTCTCTTTCTTTGTCCGAAAGTTGTTTTGACATTTTTGCTGTTTATGTCCTCCACAGGTCCAAGAATTTGCACTGCTGTACTCAAGGCATGAGCTCATATTATGCAGAAGGACCATAGCTACTCTAATTTCACACACATCCCTCATCCTGGCTCAGAGTTTGGTTTGTTGAATTAAAAAAAAAAAAAGACAAACAGTGAGCCCTGGAAGGGACGGGTTTGCTGATAAAGATCTGCTGATGGCACATTTCCATGAGCCAGCAACCTGAGAGAAAAAGGGAGCAAATATAAAGCTGAGACCTCCGCAATTTTCCAGAAGCTGGGCAGCAACAAACAAGCATCTCCAATTTTAACACGCCTGTCTGCAGCAGCTTGCCTTCTTAAGGAATTTCGGTTATGGGACAGATTCCTTTAAGAGGCTGCTGCCCTGAGACTACCTTTTGCGAGAACACCCTCCCACAAGACATTCCCTCATGAGCCCATCTCGCTGAGGTGTAGACAGAGGAGTACTGGCTCAGCCCCAGGTTGATGATCCGCAGGATACGGATCTACAAGAACACCAAAAGACCTTGAATGGAAAGACCCTTTTATCCTAGAAAAAAATTCCACAAACTATAAAGCTGCAAGTTGAAGCAAAAAAGTCAGATACATGTGCTTGGAAGTGCTGATATATTGAGCACAGCTGTAAAAATCTGTCTATCTGTAGCTTTTAGCAAGTCTGTAGAGAGTAATTTATTACATGTAAAGGGTCACCCAGACGTGTGGCTGACCTCATTTTGGTTATGTTTTTTTTTTTTTTTTTTTTTTGCAGCGGAACAAAGCCGTTGATGAAATTTTAGTGAGGCAATTTGACCCGACGTTGCATTCCACAGGCACACATTAAATTACAACCTAGTGTGGCTGAAAGCTGCACAGGGTTGCAGTTATAAAAAAGGGCCCTACATTTATAAGGCAAACATTTTATTTATGGGTTTGCAAATGGTTTCTTACTGTGATAAGGGACTATTCAGCACTGGGATAAAAATAAATGCAAACAGTTTCCATCCAGCAACTTATACCCTTTATTAAAACCCAGTCCAGTGTGTAAAGCTGAAATAACAAGGTGTCATTGTAAGATCTTCGACTGGACAAGGTTTCAAATGTCTGCCACAGAGTATGATAAAGCCAATCTAGAACTTCAAAAAAAAATCCTCTGCTAAAACAAAGAGCGCATACATTATAGTCTGCGTCATAACACAGCCAGAGAGAAAGTTGAGGACCTCTCATGTTCCTTATCTGGCTAACATAAGGAATCTTAATAGTGGTGCATGCTGTGTGTTCTGTGCTATCTCACAGGCGACAGAGGATGGGCCTCCAAGGGAGTAGTGCACGTCTACAGGAGACTGAGCCTTGGAGAATTTGCAGCAGAAGCTTTGCAGTTTTCTGGGATAGGAATAAAAAAGGGGTCAGGGAGGATAGAGCAATAGAGAAGGGCGGGGGGCGGGCAACCAGATAACATGACAGTTTGATCCTCTGACAATTTATGTCTAAAGTGCAGCGTTTAAAAGGGCGTGACGAATCCAGCTCCAATCTCACCCGCCCATGCAACGACGTGGAGCTCGTCAGCCACACTGAGTTAGGAAAGAAGAGGAAATCAGAAAAAATGGAACTCAAATCTGTTAGATTTAAAGTCTTTCTGTGTTTGTCTTTTCTTCACCCTTGTGGTTTTTCCTGTTTGGAGACATAAAACTGTCCCCAGCTCAACAGACCAAGGACTGGATCATCTCTCAGACGTTTCAATGCAAATAGACATTGCATATTAAACAATGAACTGTATGTAAATCTCTGGCAACCTTAGTCTTTGGGGCACCAAGTGTAAAATAAAATGTCAACACATTTTCATTATTTAGCTCAGCTTCTGAGTGTAAAATCCTAGTTAATTTTTTTTCAGTGATATTTTGTTTTTTAGTTCATTGTTCTTACATTTTTCTCTTTTTAAATCATAAATCTAGATGTAAAAGTTAAATCTTAAAGAGGAGTATTATGCAAAATTTACTTTTTTAGCTTTATGTCATGTTATGATGTCATTTCCTCAACAAAAATATACCCAGAGTGTTGTTTTGACTCATTCATAAATGTTTGCTAAATCCTTGAATCTCCTGTGGTAGCCATGTGGAGCTGCCTAAACACTTGCTGGTACAAAGCACCGCCTATTCACACAAAGCTCCTCCCCGGAGCTCAATCTGCAGCTGAGCTCCTGCCCCACAGAGCACCCCTCCCCCAAAGCATTGTTGCTGAAGTGTCGGAAACGGTAAGTTCTTAAAGAGACAGAGGCCAATTTCAAGACAATTAGAAAGCCTTTGCTGTTGGTGTGCGGCTTTTGTTATGACATCATCATCCTGAGACAAAAGCAAAATCTTGCTAGTGCTAACACTTCCCTACAAGATATCAAACTCTTAGTTGCACCAGGTATCCAAGCACTTCAAACTGCAGAACCACAGGTGGCATCCATATTGTTTTCAATTAACACATTTTGAAATAAAAATTTAAATGCCATCTTCAGTAGAGTTAGTATTTACTTTTGTCGCAGTATGATGACATTACAACAAAAGCCATGCACCAACAGCAAAAGATGCATTCCATTCTGAAATACTTAAATGTAAGGTTTATCATTTAGCCACAAAAAAGCACAATAATTAAGATGTTATTTACATTTAAATTTGCACATTTAGATTCATGATTTAACATTTACATATAACATTTAGTGAAAATCATCAGACTGTAAGGACAGTGAACTAAATAACAATAAAACATCAGTGGAAATGCTTTAACACCCAGAAAGTGAGCTAAATAATGAAAATGTGTTGGTGACATTTTTTTCATGTTTCATTTTACACTTGGCACCCCATGGTGCACATGTTTGGAAAGGTCAGTGTAGTAAACGATAATCGACAGGGAACAGGATTATTTTGCATACAAATTTCTGCATTATCTCCAAATGCCTGAGCCTGAAAGCAGCCTAAATATGCCTGTTTTTTGGACCTCCTGCAAACGCCACACTGAAAGGCTTGAAATGGGGCTTAAACCCAGAACCTCTGAGGCAACAGTGCTAATCAATAACTACTGACACATTTTATCTCTTTGTTTGACTATTCCAGTAGCAAAAGGATATTTTCTCCATCAAAGGTGAGGCAACAAACAATGCATATTCAATTTCAAAGATAATGTTTTACATAAAGGTAATATGGTTGCAGGAGTTGAAAATAGCTAACAGACCATTGCCAACAATGGTCATGCTACCATCAACAAAGACTCACAATGATAAAGGACTACAGATGATTACACCACACCAAGTGGTTTGTTTCTACTGTGCAGCCATTCAATAATTAGCAGACTGTCAGCAAACAAGCCTTCTCTTGTTTACCTGACTGTGTAGTTATTTTGGGAGAACTCCTGCAATTAGAGACTACAAAGGCTAAAGTGGATCCATTATAATGGTCTGGTATTAACAGAATGTGATCGGCAAAGCCAAACATAATACAAGCAGCTCCGTGTTACCGTAGTTCGAAGACTTTTGTCGCCTTTTCAGGTGTTAGGGACAGAGACCTGACCCCATATCAGTAATTGTTGTGGGGGTTCTTGAAATGAACACAGGTTGGTTGTGTGTTTGGGTATAGAGAACAACCAGGTGGCTGGTCAAGAGGTCCCCCTTCCCCCATCCCCACAATGACTGGTCCAGCCTTTGCCTTCAGCCATCAGCTTCAGTCCAAAGCACTTGTTTGTTTTGTTTTCCTGGCTTTGTTTGGACTGTAGATTTCCTGTGTAAACTGAAAACCAAACAAGATCTCGTCAGGAAAGAAAAGAAGAAAAAGACTTTCCTCGGTGTAGACTACCAACAAACATGTTAACTCTAAGCAATATGTGGACCATGTTTCTGGGGCAGAGACAGTTCCCTTTATATTAGCTCATGTACCAAAAACCATGGTGAAAATGAAGTTATAAATTGTAAACGCATAAATAAACAAACCAACAAACAAACTTATTTCAGGGATTTGATCACGTTTAACTTGAAGGCCCCACATATCAGACAGGTGTCGGCCAGATCTGGTGTCTAGCTGCCACTGCTGGCTCACTGCTGGCACGGCAAGTGGTTTGTCAAACAGATGTGGACCAGGTCTGGCAATGATGGCCCTGTTTTTAAGATGGCAAGCCACAACTGCCCCAGTTGTTGTTGGGTTTATGTGGTGCTGGCCCATGCATGAACCACCTCTGGCTAACCTCATCTGGGCCACCAAAGGGCCATCGTTCTTTGTGGTATCTGGGCTGAGTGTTAGGTCTTTGTGTGGGCCAGAACTGGGCCAGACAAATGTTGCTATGTGGAACCCATATGTAAAGAGTAAAACAAACAAAATTTAATTCAACCAGGTTTGATTGAGCAGGGAAACAAGTAAAACATGCAGGAGAGCAGCACTCAAAGACCAGGATTGCCTGGCCTAATGTTATGTATGGTGGTTAATTAAAGATTTGGTGATGCAAGTGTATGTGTTTCACAAGTAGTTTGATAACGTTTAATTTTTACATCTAGTATTATATTTTTAAGTTGGAGTGTCTGCTCTTATGGACTCCAAAGACGGCTAACAATGGTATTTAATTACCACCATTATGCTCTTTATCTACAGATTAGTGAGTCCAAAATTCAGGAGAGATGATTTTATTCCCTCATTTTGAAACATCTGATCCACCTTTGATTACCTGCTAAATCAAGACATAAATCCTATAGTCCACTATTCAGTCATGTGAAACATTTAGTTGAATCAAAAATGACCAAATGAACTCAAAGATTTTTCAAACTTTAGTTTTTTTTCTTCTTTTTTTTAATAAAACTATAAGCATGACTAGGGTCTAAACTTCTAATACGTAATAAGTTTATATGACATTTTATTGTTACCCTTTTTTATTCTATTTGCAATACTGTCATTAGATGAAGATGAATCAAAATACTGCAAAATTCTGGTTCAGACAGTTCAGTTTTGTCAAGCAACAGCTGTCTTAGATTAACCAGCAGATCAAAATAATGCTGATTCATCTTTTTAAAGCTGTTTTCACTTATTTTTAGTGGCGTTTCTAAAGATAGAGCAGATAAATATAGAACAGAAACAGGCCAAGCATCTTTAAATAAAATTCTGTTGAAAATAGCACATCACATGGAAGTACAAGAAAACAAAAAGACAAAAGATTTTCAGGTTTGCTTAATTGTTCTTGTCTTAAAAAGGAACAATTTATGTAATTGCCTCGATTGATTCTCCTCAAATCTGCAGCGTTGAAAAAAAAGGGGGAAAAAAATGACTGAATGATGCAGAGTACATCCATCTGGTCCATATAAACTCCATCACAAAGCTCTTTTCATTACTTAATGCAAAGGCTCCCTGACCCCTTTTAGCTCCTCAAACCTGTTCTTGCTTAGGACACATCCATACACACACTCTCACACACACACGTTTGTTCTTCTATCCTCATGGGGAATTTGCATTAACTTCCATTTTTACAGCCTAACCCTGATCCCTAACCCTAACCACCCCAGAACATACCTGACCCAAAACCTAACTTACATCACACCATCCTTAGCCCTGACCCACCAACAGTATTTACCCCAATGGGATCTGGTCTTTGTCCCCATATGGAGCCGTGCGTACCGAACCAGGTTGTGTGTACTGGAAAAATTATCAAAAATTGTCCCCACCAGGTAATGAAAACGTGTATACACACACACACACACACATACACACAGGGAGATCCACATGACGATGACTGGGTCATAACCCAGGTCAGCCGAAGATGCCAGAATGCCACACAGGTCACAGGTTGTGCAATTAAATTGATACATTTTGTCAGATTTATGTATCGGATGTCTTACAGGGCAGAATTTTAAAAACATCTTTAGATACTTGTTTCAAAAAGGACAAACAATCCAGATTTGGTTGGATTGTTTTATGGTAGGGGGCAGGGTTACTCTTTATGTTGTGGAGAGGCCTACATCTGGATCAACACAGATCCCTTTCATGGTCCAATAAAAACATGTTTTTATCTTGAGGTTTTATGTAAAAGTCCTACCAAATGCTTTATTCGTGTTCAACCATTTTTATCATTCTGTAAAAGCTAATAAAATCTGAATAATGTGTGTTTTACTGTATGGGTTTAGACAACTCAAAACCGGCTTCTTTAGCGGCTTTCTCGTGGTCACACTGATTTATGGGTGGTGACCGTCCTTTTCAAATCTTTGATCATCCTATAGCATTTTGTCTGAGTCAACAGGCAGCTTTGCATTAGCTTCTTTTCAGCTGGATGCATATAGACTTACCTTTCATGTTCCACATCAAGTGGGAGTAGGGTTACACGGTCCGTGTGGGAAGAGCACGTGGTGGAAATCTGGTCTTGAGGGACATAGAGTTGTTTTAAAGATCATGTTTCTTCACCTTGAGAAGAATTGTTTATCAAAGAGATCATAGAAGTGGGTTTTCTCTCTGCACATACAGTTGTGGTCAGGAGTTCACAGTCACTCATCATGTCCTAGTTTTGGGCTTTTGATGATCGATTTGAATCATTCTTTGTCTATAGTGGAATGATTATAGAACACATCTTCTGTGGTTATTAAAAACTGCTTTTAAAATCATGCCTGCTGTTATTTAAGAGGAAGAGTCTATAGCGAGCAACAACAAGCTAACATTGGAAGCTACCATCAGATCATCATTTTCTGTTGTCCTCTTGTCTTATGATTCATACTGCTGGATGGTTCGGTTCAATCTTCTGTACTTTTTCTTCTAGTTTGGTGTAGACCATCATTGTGTTGCAAACAAAACAAAATAAGATTAGCATATTTAATATTATGATCCCGCCCACATCAAGGTAGTTTTCTGCTCGGCTCGATACCTCTCTCCTCTCAGTAGGGGATGGTTGTTTACAGTGCACACACACAATTTCCAGTTAGCTTCTTGGCTTAGCCTCCTTCACAGTAAAGCTGGCGTACATGCGTTGTGGCCAACAGTTAGCGATTGGGTAAACCGCTGGGTAAATCGGAGTACCTGGATAAAACCAACCCATGTCAGGAGAGAACATGTAAAGTAAAAGTCTTTGGCTGGGATTTGATCTGGCGACTGAGGCAACAGCTCTACAAATGAGCCATCATTTGTCTGTAACCAAGTTTCAACTGTACGGATGTTGATTTGAGTTGAAGTTCTTGTTCTTGTACTTTTAGAATTACACCAGTAGTAGTGAAACAGGCCCACAGCATGATTCTAGCACCACCATGCTTCAAATATACCTTTAACTATTTTGGCCAAAAAGCTCAGCTTTTTCTTTATCTGACTGTATTTTTTTTTCTGCAGGAGGTATTTGGCTTCTCTTTGTGGGCAGCTGTGGATTTCAGCTAAGTATTATTGTGTTGCTTTTGGTTAGGGAGCTACTTTCTCGGTCAGCACCCTGTCTTCTTCACTTCACTGTGGGCAGGAGCACTGGTGTTCAACCAGTTTCCAGTTCATGGCAAACTTGAACCTCGGTGGAGTTGTTTCTAAACACCCTGACCAATTTTCTTTCATCTAACTCGTCGAAAAAAAATATTTTTAAGCAGGCAAAAAGAAGCTGCAGTCAATCATAATCACAGGAAGAGTTAATAGGCCTTGGCTTATTTAAGGTAAAGGACTTCATCATTTGAAAGATTTAGATGAAAGTATTTGAGCCTGCATTTTGACCCTGGGTGGATTCAAGAAAAATATGCAACTTGTGCACTATTTTATTAAGACTACGGTTTTACATTCCCCTCACACTGGAAAAATAATGATTCAAATCAGTTGTTGGAAGCCAGACTTAATATGACCATCATGCATGATGTGGCTGTAAACTGAGAGCAATATTAAAGGGAAATATATGTTTAGTAATAGCGACTTTCTAACACTTTTGCAGCAGCAATAACTAAGAGTTAAACTTTCAGGAGTGTTTTGAAGGGACTGGTCCCTCTCTCCAGGATTGGTTGGGGTTTCGCGTTGGAGCCAATGGGCAGGAAGCAGCCCTAATGTCATTTCGCTGTGACTGTGTGGTGACACACACGCAAACACACACACACCCCCACAGAGACAGACTGTGTAAAGTCAGGCCCCTGCTCTCTCAGCTCCACACTCAGGTGCAGTCTGCATATATGTGGCTTCAACAGATCGCTTGTTTCAGTTCTGCGGCGCAGCGGTGGCGCTTCTTTTTGGATTTCTTTTTTTTGTTTGTTTGCATCTGACGCGGATGAGACGCAGCGCGGATCCGTCTTATTTGGATCCCATTCCTGCTGCGCCTGAACACTTGTGGAGGTAATGGTTTTTATTTTGATTTATTTTTTTTAATCTTGGAGTCTTCACGATTAAAAGTAAACTTTACCAGCAGTGGTTTGCTTGTTTGCCTTCGGTTCGGTTGATGGTTTACGATTTGAAATTGCGCAAAGGCAGAAGGGGAGAAATGCGCAAAGTTTAACTTCGCTGCAGCGCCTTCAGTTTTCTCAACTTTGTCCTGTTAATAAGCTGCTCAAAAAAATATGAGTTCTGAATTTTTGAGACTTTATTTTGTGTATTTGCAACAAGACGCGTTTCACTTTCCTCGTGCGTAAAAGTCGGAGTAATTTCCCGTTTAACGCACATCGGACACCCCGGGGCGTCCAGATGTATGGACTCAGCTGTCGCCTGTCACTTTGGTGACAACTGTGACTGCTGCCTGTCCGGCTCCAGAGCTGTCAGGAGGAGTGCTGCTCGCTGACAGGGAAAGTGGAGCCTCAAACACTAACTTTTTTTTCTTTACTTTCTCCAAATCTACCCGTGAAGAGTCAATTATAAACATTCATGCATGACTTTTAAACTTAGTGGTAAAATATTTTTCACCTGTGTTGGACTTATTTATTCACAAATCAGTTTGTGGTGCATGGGTGTCTGTTAGCAAAATTTCTCATGAAGCACTGGATGGATTTTAATGAATCTTGTAGAAAATTCCAACTGGATACACATTTACAGCTGATTAACTTTTGGAGGCATTTTAATTTAAGATGGACGTCATGGCTAACTTGCCTTAAAAAACATAAACATGGCAGTAATTCAGTCCGTTTTTTCAGATGCTGACCTAACGCTTGGTGTAACTGAGAGTTTATAACAACATATACTCAAAGTGCTATTGTGCACGATTTATTTTATTATTATTTTAGCATTAACTGTCAGAGTCAAGCTGGTTGTCTGTTAGCAAAATATCTCATAAACTACTGGACTGATTTTAATGAAACTCTCAGAAACTAACCACAGGATGTATATCTGGAACTGATTCACTTTTGGAATCAGTTTAATTAAATATGGCCAACACAACTAATCAACATTAGCAAATGCAAAAATGACTATAACTTTGTCAGTTTAATAGATATATAGAAACTTGATGTGCTAGTAGCTGAGCTGTTCACAACACAATGTTGTGGCATAATGTTATTTTCAAGGCTCGATCTAAATGGCAGTTTTCAACATAAGAGCTGAAAACAGCTTTAAAAAGATTAATCAGCATTATTTCAGTCTGCTGGTTATTCTAAGATCTTAGTTTAAAACTCCAGCATGAAAGGCAGCACATTTTTTCTTTTTTTTTCTCCTGTTCTAAAAAGCTAAAATACTACAGTGTTTAATTTGCAGTCCTAAAGCTGCTTAACATCAGAGGGGGCTATTGCTGATATATAGAACTAAAGTGTCTTTACAATATTTTGCTCTTGTTAAATCACAGTTAAAATCACACAAAACCATTAAATCCTCCTTGCATGCCTGACAAAACCTGGCACTGTGTGTGCAGCTGCTGAAAACAAAGAGTTGTTGATCTAGAGCAGCTCACTTGTACAAATAATTGTCACTTTGTTGACAAATCCAAAATATTGCAAACATATTATCAGGACAATTCCAGTGAGATCAGTCATTGTGTTCCTGTTTTAGAGAACTTTGACAGTACAGAGGAGGACAGCTTGGCTCTGCACAGTGAGTACCAATTTGCTGCTATTTTGGAACTCTTATTTGTAATTACAACCCTTTAAAGATGAGTTTTTTTCTTGGGAAACTGTAGGAAAATGTCACAAAGTAAGGAGGGAGAGAGTAAATGCAGATTGCAGTCAGAAATCAATACCAAGGTGTTGGTGTCACCTAGTGGTCACAATTCAGACTGACAGCTTATTCTTTTAAACCTCAGGAGACAATAAAGTGAGTAAAAGCTCAAGGTTTTCTTGTGAACAAATTCACCCTGGCTTGGGCCTGAGTGCAATCATAATATATCATGTTGTAGCCTACAGTTGAATAAAGCCACACATCGGTAATCAAGCATAAAATCCAAGTTCCATGCTGTCATATAATGTCTAATGAATGATTTACATTTATCTGACGTGTAACCTCTGTGGTCTGGGTTTCATACGCTGCAGCTGCAGACAGTAATGTAATGCTGATGCAGGAGAAAAGCCATGTGTCGGGTGGTTGGGGGGGGAAGCTGAGCTAAGATTTTCAATAATCTGCTGAAGGTGAGAATTCTGTCAGAAAGCTAAATTATTATTTTGGATTCACAAGTAACGTTTCTGCACCAGCTCGGTGCTGCTCGTTTCGCGTCTTCTTTCCAAAAGTTCGGAGACGAATCAAGAGGCACCAATAATAGAATCAAAGGACTCGGTCATTTTAGGGTTTGTTTGGAGAGACAAAGAGGGATGTAAAAATAGCGTCCATTGTCATTGTTTTCAAAAGACGTACAGTCGTGGGAAAAAGTAAAAAAAGAAAGTCCATCCTCTTTCATTTTTAGAGTTTTATGTATAAAGTCATATAAAAATTATGTGATCTTTACCATACTCTAACATAACAGATTCCACTATGTCATTATGAATCCAAAATTTATGTCAAAGACATGATTCAGCAGCTAACAGAACTTGAAGCAGGTAAAGTTCATGGTTTATTCAATAGCAGTACCCAGGTCCTGCAAAACAAGCCCAAATCATTATCCTTCTACAAGCGTACTTGACTTTTGTTGATGATGATGATGTGTGAGAGTCCCGTTTAGTAGCCACAGGATTCCATATCTGGTTTTTAAAAATGATGTGGTCTTGTTGGTGTCATTGTACCGTGATCTTTAGTTCTCAGTTCAAGTGTGAAGCAGCTGGGATGAGGATCGGCACCTCCAAATCTGAGTCCATGGTCCTCAATCAGAAAAGGGTGGATTGCTTTCTTCAGGTTGGTGTTTAATGTTGGGGTTTTGTTTATGAGTGAGGGAAGAATGGAGCGTGAGATTGATAGACAGATCGGAGCAGCTTCCACAGTATTTCGGACTCTGTCTCTGTCTCTGTCTGCTGTGGTAAAAAGGGAGCTGAGCTGTAGGCAAAGCTCTCTGTTTACCGATCAGTCTATGTTCCTACCCTCATCTATGGCCATGAATTTTTGGTAATGACCAATATACAAGATCTCAGATAAAAGTGGTCACAATTAGTTTTCTCCGCAGGGTAGCTGGACTCTCCCTTAGAGATAGGGTAAGAAGTTCAGTTATCCGGGAGAGACTCAAAGTAGAGCCGCTGCTCCTCCATATTGAGAGGAGCCAGTTGAGGTGGTTCGGGTATCTGATAAGAATACCTCCTGGACGTCTCCCTGGGAAGGTGCTTCTGGCACGTCCAACTGGGAGGAGACCCCAAGGAAAACCCAAGACACGCTGGAGAGACTATGTCTCACATCTGTCTTGGGAAGGCCTTGGAATCCTCCATGAAGAGCAGGCTAGGGTAATCAAGGTCTGAACCTCACTGCTCAAACTGCTTCCCCCATGATGGTCGGATGGATTAATGGATGGAATTGTGCACTATGAGTTACAATTAAGAACATTGTTCCATAACTCCTGTCCTTCATTTAAAACAAACTTTGTGAACCTAACTTGTACTTCCATGTTCCTTTTGGAAAACTAGATACTTATTTTCCCGGAAGTTCCTTAAAACAACTCAACTTGTTCAGTCAATATCTACTTGTCTTGAGTTTTTAAATTTCAACCTGCTAACTGAGACCTATAAAGTCTGAAATTAAGCTTGTGGATTTTTTCTTAGCCTAACATGGGAGGTCCTCTCTTTGACAAAATTGGCAACCGTCCTAAAATGTTTTTACTGTAAAATGATTTTCTATAAATCCTCTTGAAATGAAGAGGGTGGACCTTCTTTTTCCCAAGACTGCCCTGATCCTCATCAATCAGCTTGGTGTTTGCAATAGTTACGCATTAGGTTTTAAGATTTAACTGTATATACATGTACATGTTCTATACGTAAGCACCTCTTAATGCAACTTTCAAGAGAGTGGAAACAAATCACAGATATGAAAACACTTTTAGACATAAACAACAAGCCATGACACAATGAGCTGTGTGTTTTTATTTTAGTATTTATGTTAGTATGAACAATGTCAAGGTTTTTGCTCGTGTATAAGGACAGTGTACATATACACACACACATAGGTATATATGCACTAATGGCAGACTCCCAGCTGAGTATGAATGGGCAGAATGTGTATATGTGTGCCACTGTTGATTTAAAAGCCCAGCACCAATGAAATGTACACAGAGGGCTGTTCGTGCAAGAAGCCAGGATGAATCACCTTGCGTCTGTGTAAATCGCGCTGCAGGCCAAAACACTGTGGCAGCCCTTTATCCCCGCAGACATGGTCCAGCTCACCGCAGCGGGGCTAAAAGCAGCTCAGGACAGGGCCCGGTGTTGTGAGGAGCTGTCAGAGGAGGCCGCAGGCTCTCGTGGTTCTGGACAGCCAGGGAGATGTGGCGCGGAGTGGAGCCGCCGCAGAAACACACCAGAGGGCTAAGTTCCCTGACTGTAAACTGTTTGGGGTGGGTTGGCAGAAGGCTGGATGAAATACGGCTTGTTTAAACGCCGGTGGTCCGTGAGTTTGCAGCCCTCGTGCCTGTGGGGAATGATGGCAAATTTAAGACACTGCTGCTGCTGCCCGTTGAGCAGATTCTAATTGTCTTGTGCCATTAGCTAAATATCTCACAATTCTTTTAACAGATTTTATTAAAACTGTCCGATAGTGATCATTGGGTTGACATCCACAATTTGCTCCTTTATGAATGTAAAAATAGCTCTAACTCAGCCAACTGTACAGATATTGAGCCAAACCTTGGTGTGGTAGTCGTTGAGAGTGGTCTCAAACATTCAGCACATTGTGTGACATCTTTAACCTTAAACCTTAAACTAAATAATCTTTAGAGTCAGCCACATTTGTCTGTTAGCAAAATATCTCATGAACCACATGACGGATTTTGATGAAACTTTTTAGAGTCAACCCAATTCAAGATGAGCTCCTCAGCTAATTGACATTCGCTTGCACAAAAATGGCTATAACTCAGGGACTTTTGCAGATATTGAGCTAAAACTTAGTGCAGTAGTAGCTAACAGTTATTCACAACATATACTCTGAGCACTAAGATAAGAAAAGATGTAAAACCTTTATTAGTCCCACAGGTGGGAAAATTAGTTTATTTAGGCTAACAAATTTAAGATTGTGCAAAATTTGATCAAAAGAAATAAAACTCCAATTTCTCATTATAAGCCGATCTTAGTTAAAAACTCCAGCATAAAAAGTGGCGGGAAACACGCATTCCTTCAACAAATGATAGGCTCGTAAATATTTAGCAGCACATTGGCTCCACATGCTAAGCATTATTCTAAAAGTGATTAAAAGTAGCTGCAGCGGCTTAGCGCCTCCAGGCACAGCTCTGTTTATTAGGAACTACAAGATGATGTTAAAGGAAAATGGGTTTGGCTCATACACACTCACATACACACACCCACACACATACGCACTGGGGTTCAGTTGCCCCAGCAGATTTCTGGTAACCACACAGTGTAATTGAGGGACCGACCATAAGACCACCGCGATGATGAAAGCCATCGTTAACGCACATGTTTCATTATCAGCGCCATGTATAGGCATGATGCTCAGCTCTGGATGTATACTGCATAATAACCATGGAGCAGAGCTGCAAAACCACTTATTATCAACATGTCTGGCTTTGATAAAGGGGAATAACAGACATAAAGATATGTCAGCAACTTTAGCGACTGACTTGGGAAAGTTCATTTAACCAACCCTGACACAGACTGGGACACTGGAGGGTGTTTTTTTATTGCCTCCCTTTCTGTGTGTGTGTTCCTTTGTCTGTTTGTTAACAAAATATCTCCTAAACCAGTGGACAGATTTTTAATTAATTTTTCAGAAAGTATTATTGAACACACATTTACAACAGATTGCATTGGAAGTCAACGCAATTTAAGATGGCTACCAGAGCTAACTGACTTTAGCAAAGACAAAAAAACTCCTGCAGCTGATGTAGTAGTAGCTGAGAGTCATACACAAACCTTAGAGTGCCTGTGACATGCATATTCTTCAAATACAAAAAGTCAAAGAAAACATCTTTATATTTAAGAAAGTTGGAATAATACACACAATTTAACCTATTTTGTCTCATAACTTCCATATTTTCTTTTGAACTTGCCTCAGCAAAAGTGAAACAGGAAGTGACATCAAAGGGGAACTCTTTAACAAAGAAAACTCTCTGATCCTTCTTTATTGAAACAATAATATTTGAACTCTGACTCTTCATATCTCTTTGATAGCGACTCAAAATAATCTTAAGAAACATCAGATTCTTCTCTACAGTCCGTGTTATCAGCTGTTGTAGCACTACTTTCTTCACATGCAGACATTCCCCTTTGACATCACTTCCTGTTATTTCACAGGCAAATATCTCAACAACTGTTTATCTCAGCGACATGAATTTTTTTTGCAATATTTTATCAATGTTATCTTTCTAAAAATGCTTTTATATGAATTACAATAAATGGACGTCACAGGCACTTTAAAGGAGAACAGATCACACAAGATATCATTTTTAAATGTGGGATTTTACTGTTGGAGTAATTCATGTTTGTAAACAAAATATCTAATGAACAACTGGATAAGTTTTAATGAAACTCTCAGAAAGTTAGCTTAAGTTTACTTAAAGTTTTAATTGTGTGTGTTGTATGAGAGTCATCCCCACCATATACTTTTTATTGCCAACAAATAGTGCAAGATTTTTGTTAACGACTTTAGCATGAAAGGTGACAGACAGTCGATATGCTTGTCTCCATTATCTACAGGAATTTATTTAAACATTAGTGGGTTGAAAGCAAAAAAAGCATATCTACTCTATCTATACTTATATAATTTCCTAGAAAATGAAATTAAAGCTGTCCTAACCCTCAGCTAGAAACACGTTAAACACCTCCCACAGCTCCACTTCCTGTGACTCTTGACCCTCGTGTCTACATTATTACACGGGCGGAGTCGGTGAGCATGGATGATGTGGAAAAGGTCAGTTGTGTTAGGGGGAGTTTTGGATGAACAACAAAAGCATTTCCTGGGATTTTTTGAGAAAGGTTACAGAAACAGAATGTGTCTGGACATCTGCCAGTATTTTCCTCTCCCACTTTTCATTTGTTACTGTCGGTAATAATGAGGTTTAATAACAAACGCATGCTCAAGCCTCACTCCCAAATCATTCATGTGATTAGTCTGTTCATATGTTGTAATCTGTAAAATACTTAATCAGAAGACAAAACAATAAATTAAATACATGATGCCTAACATACTCTTTTGGCATATCATTTAAAGAGTCCATTCTTTTTATTTTTACATGTCAGTAGATTGAAAAGTTCTACCAATAAACTACCAGATATGTAGTATGCTGTGTTGGCTTTACAGTCAGAACACTAAAACAGAGTGATGAGTAATGATCTCAGTTGTGTGAATAAAGTATTACACTATTGCAAATTTTTTTCTCTTCTGTATGTTTTTTGGTATCTATCTTGTTCTGCAGTTTTTGTGTTATTTAACATTTTCTATATTAAAAGGTTCAGCATTCCAGCTATGACTTTTGGAATTTCAGCAATTTATACTTTGTAAAATATTCAGCTTTTTCAGCCTTTTTTATTTTCTCATTGTAAATGATGAAGCTGCCATCGACTTCACTAAAACTCTTCAAAATGTTCATTAATCTTTAGGGAACTTTTTATAGGGCTGCACGATATCAAGAAAACCTGTGATGTGAGATAACAATGTTTAATATTGGGATGACGATATGACTTGCGATAAATCAAAAAATACTTAACTATTAGGGCTGCACGATATTAGGAAAACCTGCGATGTGCGATAACACTGCTTAATATTGCGATGACGATATATGACTTGCGATAAATTAACAAATACATAATGTAGTGTTCATATCGTTCTGCTTTGGGTTCCAAGCCAAAAAAAAAATACCTAAACAAAGCTAATCATTTCCACTCCAGCCTGATTTTTTTTTATCTAATGAAGGGCTTCATTAGATCGATGAAATACTTCAAGCTTCTATCTGAATGACAAAATGCATAAATGCAAACTTTTGAGTCAACAATTTATTGCAGTTTATGCAAATTTTGCGATATGCATATTGATATATTGTGCAGCCATATTAACTATACAGTGTTGATGTTTTTTTGCTCTGGGTTCAGATTTGATGTTGTTTCTCAAGTCCATTTTATTTATCAGACTAATGCTGACACACCACACAAATCCAAACATAGGAGCCAATCATTTATTGCAATTTATGTAGTTTTTGCGATATGCTGTTATCATGATAACGATAAATTTGCGATATATTGTGCAGCCCTAACTTTTTACCCTTTGTTCTAGTTCTAGTTCAGTTTTTTTTTCTTCTTTGTATTAGTTTCAGCCGCCATCAGCTTCATTGTGCTGATTTTTATTGCATTGTTCTGCTTATTTTAACTTTATTGTGCATCTTTAACCTTCCTTCCACTAATTTAGGTTGTTTTTCTTTCTGCTAATTTCAGCTGTTTTCTGTGTTATTAGCTACTTTTTAGTTAATTTCAACTATATTGAGCATTTTTCAGCTAAATTCAGATGTTTATCATTTCAGCTATTTTCTTTAGCTGGTTTTAGGCAAGTTTCAGCTTTTTTAGCAATTTCAAAACATATTGCAAGTACCTCTTCTTTGTTTTTTGCTTATTAGAAAATTTTCACTTTAATTTTCCCGTTTAATATTACCTTGTTTCATCTACTTTTAGCTACATTTTACTATTTTAGCTACAATTTTTGTTAACCTTTTTTTACTGTCTTATACTGATTTTCTAGCAAAAGTCAACTGTATAAATTTAACTCAATAATAGTTTTGCTAATAACCCTTTTCAGCTCCTTCAGCAGCTTTCAGTAAAAATCTTTTAGCATTTTCACAGGAAATGCAATTTCTCTAGTTTAGCTTTATAATCTTGTCATCAGAGTACAAGACTGTTAATAATACTGTCAGTGTTTAGGAGTTCTTGAACCATATATTTTAAAAGGGGGTGTTGGTAAATATATTTTTAGAATACATTATAGGTACCTGCTAAACTGTGTAATACTGGAGTCCAGTCTAAAACCCCAGGGAGGTCTCTGTCAGGTTATCAGATATACAAAGCAGACATTACAGACTGGGGTCCCTCAGTGATTGTGGGTGCATATCTCTGTTGAGATTATGCATGTGTGGAATGAGGGGGAAAAAAAAGTTGCACAACTCGTTGCCTTATCAGTTGGAGAGCAATCTCCCGGAGCGGTGCTTATTCTTAGAAGCCATGTGGGTAATGTGTCTGTTTCTGTCAGCGTTGGCGTGTTATTTTAGGAGCTGCTGATTCTGAGGTTAATGACGTCTTTACCGACGGAACATGTTGGTGATAAATTATGTTTAGTTTGATTAAAAGATTGATTGCTTCCATAAATTCTGAACTATGCTTTTTTTTTTCTTCAAGTTGATAAAAACAAAGTGCTCTGTACAGGACACACACACATATAGATGCACACATCTGTTGAGCTCTTGTTTTCTTTGGGAGCCCGGCCCCTAACAGGAAGACAGTGCGAGCACAGCAAACAAAAGTCTGACTCTTTGAACTGACCTCTCAGCAGGAGCTGCTGTCAGCTTGTTGTGGTCAAACAGACTCTTTCAGGGAGTCCACTGTGGACCTCAGTCTGCTTCTCTGAAACATACAGTATGTCCTTATGTGGCTTATGTCAATATTAACCCATCTGTGTGCTTTCAAGCAGCACCTCCTTACATTGTGATGTATGCGTGTTTCTAACTCAGAACACTGAATTTTGCTCTTTGCAAACAGGATAAATAAGATGATGCAACAACAAGTGAAAACCAGATTTAATAGTTCTGAAGGCAAAATGTTTTATGAAGGATCAGCTCTTCAGCTTGGAGCTTTGTTTGCTTTAGGTTTAAAACGCACCACATATTTTGAACTGGTGACAGGTCTGGACTGCAGGCAGGCCAGTTTAGTACCCATCAAGCCGTGCACTTGGCATTTTGGAATTTCCCAGCAGAGATAAGCGACACTGTCTGTGAAGATGCCATCGTCTGGAAGATAGAAAGAGAACACACTGCTTTAAACGTGTTTAGTTGGGGCGGCTGGTGTTAAGCATCAAATCTGGGCAAGCTGCAACAAACCTTCAGCCACTGCACATTCCTCGAAATTCAACATTTCTTGTTTTACCTTCAAATTAGCTGTAATTATTGCCCACTGCCAAAAAGTGAAGGTGGACAGTAATGTTTGTTGGTGTTTTCTAGCATTTGTTACCTTGTAAGACCCATTTATTCAAAATATACCTTGTTGGAACGCCCTGCTTCTTAGAGGGACTGAAGCCTGGGTCCCATAAATTCAAATGCTGTTTTAGGGTTAAGGGATTAGGGATTAGGACTAAGGTGGGAATTGAGGGTGGGTTAGGTATTGGAGGGTTAGATGTAGGGTAAGAGTCAGGGTTATGAATGTAAAATGAATCAAGTCAATGGAAAGTCCCTGTGAAGATAGAAAGACATGATGTGTGCAAGTGTTTGTTTGTGTGCCTATTTTACTAAAACATCTCATAAATCACTTGACAAATTTTATAGAAAATTTTGTAGAAAGTAATGATTAGATGTACAATTAAGGGATCAACATTATGTGCCAACCCACTTTACATTCACACTGCTATAACTTAGTAAATTGTGAGCTAGAATTTGATGTGTTTTTAGTGTGACAGTTGCATGGAATTAAAATCACTGTTTGTTGTATTCAACTTCATCTTCAACAACTTTACATTTTCTTTAATGTAGCTAAACAAGTCCTCCCATCACATGACCTGGTTAGCGTAGAGCCTTTAATATAGAGCATAAAAGAGTTCTCTGAATTAGCGCCCCCTACCCCTTAACCCAGCATTTTTGAATAAGAGTGTTATATTTTCTTGGTTTTGTTCAGGCATCAAAATAACTTGAAAAACTTTTATTGTTAGAAAACGATCATTATAACTTTTACAGAACATGTTAAAAGGTCATTTTTCTCTCTTCCTGACTGGATTGGCGATAAAATTACATGATTAGGTTTAGGGATGCACCGATATGAAAATTTCAGCCGATATTGATTATCGTTATAATTATTGCCATAATGGCCGATAACCGATATTTACCGATATTACACAAACACACAAATTATATTATACAAATATGCACAAACACACTTTGGTCTTTTTTTTGACACTGTAAATAAACATCCAGACCTCTCACATGGCTCCTTACTTCAGTTATTCATGACTGTGCAGCATAAATATCACTATCATGATCAAACAGATCCTGCTTAACCAACCATGTCCCCTCCCAAAATAGAAACACAAAGCTAAAAAGTGGGAAACCAATATCGGAAGTTAATATCGGCCCATTTTTAAATATCGGACCCATACCGATATTCTAAAAAATGACCAATATCGGCCGATACCGATATCAAAACCGATATATCGTGCATCCCTAATTAGGTTTGCAATACATCGTTTCTACTATACCAGCATTACATAAATACACACTATTGTACTGTATGTTAATCAGATTAATTTGTTTTTCCTTGTGTGATATTTCAAAGAGGACTTGTACACAAAATCTTGGATTCCCAAGGACACAAACTAACAGAGAGATCAACTGGGCAGAATTCTTGTAATCACCTTTTTCCCCTCATAATGCAGTTTTACTGTCTGCACTGCAACACCGATCAATATTACCCAACACAAACCACACATTTTAAAAGTCTATGGCTTTTGTTGTGTTTTATTATGGGTTTATTTTTTGGTTTTACAAATTGTTGCTATATGCTGTCATTTTGTCCAAACTTTGATTTTCTTCTGCTCTTGTCCTCAAAAAGAAACCTGGCTGATTGTTGATTGCCTCTCACCTGTTGGTCATTAGCAATTGCTTTTCTTTTCAAGCGCTCAGAGCAGGATTCCATTGAGGTGATGAGAATTACAGCTCTTTTCTGGAATCATTAGTCTCACCTCAGCAAAACGTTTCTTTTGGCTCTCAAACACTTCTTCATTTAGTGCCACTTGTTAGGGAGCCTACTGGGAGCTGAGTCAAATGACCAGACCTCATAAACCAGCCTCAAGTTCCATCACTAATGGATTAATGAATATGTTCTCTTCAGATCGTGTGTTTGTAGAAAGAAAGTTTTTTTTTAAAGAAAAATTTAAGGCATGACTGGATGATGCATTCATCTTTTAAAGGCACAAGCATCCCACAGAGCAAAATATGTCTGACCCAGTTCTGGTCCACACAAGGCACTAACTTGTCCCAAATATTGCAAAGAATGGCTGTCCAAATGTAGTTTGTCAGACCACAACTGGGCGACTTTCTGAAAACAGTGCCATCATTCCCAGACCTGTCCCACATTTGATAGGCAAACCACTTGCCATGCCAGCAGTGCCAGCTTGACACCAGATTTGGCTCACACCTGTCTGCTATGTGGAATATTTATGTCAATCAGGTTTGCCTGGTCAGTGAATTAAATTGTTAATTGTTGTTAATTGTAAACCAAAGTATTAAACACGTTCATCAAGGCTTCAGAGAACACAAAGAAATGCGACTCAGGGTGTTAAACAGATGCAAAACTGTGTAGAAAGGCAGCTTTTGAGCCATGTGTGATCTTTTAATAGACAATAAATTTATATAACATGCAGGTAAAAAAAAGTAATTCTATGAGATGAAGGTTTTAGAATGTTTTAATGCAAGTTACAAGAGGAAGGGAGGAACATCAGAGTGACAAGGAGCCTAGTGGAGATCAGTGGACTCTGCTCTTTCTGCTGTTTTATTGCCACCTTAATGATTAAATTGTGTCCAATTAAGGCGAGCTGGAAAGCAGCATCCCTGCCCGCAGTTGTCAGAGTTCCCTCTGTGCTGTGGCACTGGAGCATGTGTTTAATTAGAACGCACTAAAAAAGACTGTAAGAGAGCGTTTTCTCCAGGAATGTTAATCATTAGTTGGATCCTGACCGAGTTGCTCTTAGCTGTTTCAGAGTATTGTTGGATTCCACAGACTGGCTTTTGAAGTCGCCCAGCTCAGGGAAAAACGCTTCCACATGTGGGCATCATCGACCTTTTCTTCCTTGGTTTCCTTAAACGGAGTCGTCTACTTTTACAAACGACCTGCTCCTATGCCCCTCGCGCTCGAAGGGCTGCTTGTTTTGTTATTGCGGCCTCATTGACGTCTCAGTTGCCACTCGGGTCTGGAAACGTACAGGAAATGTTGTTTTTCCCCCCCCTGAAAAGTAGACTTGTTTGATCTTTTGAGGAAGTTTGAGGCAAAAATCTCAGATTAGAGAGGTGTCAGGTTTATGCGTTAAAAGTGTGAGGTCACAAATTCCAAACTTAGTCAGAGGAAATCGTTGGACACCAATAGGGTGTTTTTTTCTTCTTTTTGGAACTGCCTAAACCTTACCGTATATCGTTTGAAATTTGGTTTCAAGAAAAACTTGACTGCTTTTAAAATATTAAAACTTCAATGCAGAAATAAAAATGATTTTAAAAAAAGGATTGATTCATTTAGAGTTGGTTTGATGCTTTGTATGTTTACATCAGACCACACATGAC
>JAUBOC010000011.1:7199972-7212752 GCA_032275365.1 Anablepsoides cearensis
CCCCCCCCCCCCCCCCCCCCCCCCCCCCCCCCCCCCCCCCCCCCCCCCCACTCCAACTAGAAGACCACGAGAAGTGACTTTTCTGTTAAGTCATCCTACTTTTCTTTAACAAAAATGCTGCTGGAATATTTTCAGTGCTGGCAGACACCATGAAGATGATCTGAAAGAATTTATGGCACACTACGGGTTAAGCTCACAACTGTGTTGTAGAGCTATGGTTGTTTTGCAGCCACATTGTATTCCAAAGAAGAATCTCCACATCATGCTCAGACTACAGAAAGTGGAAATGGAGCAGTAAGAAAAGCAGCCATCAATTTTTTAAAACTAATTATTATTATTTGTTTTTGCTCTTGTTATTGGAGTAATGTTTATTTTGTTTAAACTGTTTTAGTGAAGACTAAGAGCAATGATCACATTGGTTTGGGCACAGTCAGTCAGTGAAATTGGAGCGAAGGACTCTAAACGTTATATGGTTGGGTAATGGACAATACTGTGTTTTTTAGTCCCCACCATAAAGCAGCACCAGACCTACGTCACCATGGCCATCTAATAATTTTTTATTCAATTGTAGAATATTGTTATATGGAAGTTTGAAAATTATGTAACCCAGTGGTGAATAATAAATGGCTCTAGTGCTGTCCTAAACGATTATTTTTGTCTCGATTAATCTAATGACTAATTTTATTGATTCATTAACGATTAGTTTTTGTTGGTCGATTACTATAAAGGCTAATTTATGAAAAATAAATATCAAAATATTTTCTAATTGAAATTCCTATATTTATTTAGTCTGTTGTCAGGTAGCCATGATACCAGAGCCTGTCTGTATAATATCTTGTGACGTCCACGGCCTGCCCCTGTTACCAATACTGCTCATGTGTGTCAAAGACAGGAAGGCAGATGTGGAAGTGGAAGGTGTCAAAGCAGTTTGGATAGAAAAACAAAGTAAAAAAAGACATAAAACGACTAATCGATTATTAAATTAGTCGTCGATTATTTTAATAATCGATTAGTCGTCGATTAATCGATTAATCGTAGCAGCCCTAAATGGTTCAGTTTTTTTACTCACACCTACTGTTGTTAACTATTGTTCAGTTTTACTTGATCAAGATTCCTCTACATAAAAGTGTGCCGATATTGTATTCAGTCAATACAGGTATCTGTCAATAGTCAAGGCTGCAATATCTGTATTATATCAGAAGTGAAAAAGCTGTATCGGGACAGAACACCCATAACTGAAGCTGTAACATTGCTACCCACCTCTATCCAAACCAGCACAAATTATTCTTTTTGTCTTCCTCTGCTGTCATTTGTTCTCTCCTTACAAAGTTTACACATTTTCATATCATGTAAAATATGGCTTTCGGAGAACACAAGGTTCAGCACAATGCCTGAAAGAAGTCATCGAAAAATCGAAGACGCTCCTCTAACTAAATGCCTGTTCACGGGGCTCTCATGCTACAGAGGTTATGAGATCATGCCCCTGTCAAATACCTGAGGTGGCAGTTTACTCCTTTCAACGCCAAGAAGTAGAAAAGATGGAGACGCAACAAAAGCAAGCAGGGAAATGAAAATTATCAATCTCATTTTATCGGGCAATTAATTGATTTATTGCTTATTGCGATAGACCTTGTTGGGTCTGGAAATATTTGTCACGCTGATGTGCAGGAAGACAAACTAATTTGGTGTTGCCCTTACTTTTGAACGCTGCAGCTCAAAACCTAAAACATGTGATCAAAGGCACTCCTAATACAAGAAAAACCCTCTTTAGGTCATTTTACAAAAATAAAACAATTCTAGACAAGGTAACAGGAATGTCAAACATGTAGAGACAACCCAGGAGTAACACCAGTGATGCGTCAGGTGTAACCACTGAAAGTAGAAGAGTTAGTTAAGTTAAAACATAACCAACCAAAAGCTCAAGACAATTCACAGAAGTTGGGTCATTTCTTGGAGCAGCTCTTACTACCTTCTGAATGTCGAGAACTTTATCATTAATGGCCTTGCATCGGCGTGCCTTTCTGGCCTCCTCTGGTGTCGGATTTGGCTCCACGCTGGCAGCCGCAGCCTCGTCTGACTCCACTGAAGAGGCGGGTGGTTTTTCCTGGCAGGCCAAAGGTTAAAGGTTACAGCTGAGGTCACCAGGTTTAGGAACTGGCTCCGATTTCAAAGCCATTCAACTGGAGACAACTCTGCTTTGTTACAGGTGCCGAGTTCCTGTTTGCATGTGTGTCTCATTATGCACGCTGCATGCCAACAGTAAACAGACATCAGTGCCATATGAACTTTAACTTTCTGATTATAGATGCCTGACTGCAGAAGACCAACATAAAAGAGCCAGAAACCCTGTTTTAGAACGTGATAAAAAGCAAAGAATTATGGGACTTTGAGTCCTTTGAAAAGTCAGTATTAACATCAGTAATGTTTGCAATGCTATAGAAAGAGGTTATCAAAAAATAAAAAGTGAAATAAACTGCCAACACATTATATTTTGGCTCAGGGATGTTATTTGCCAAGTTAAACTCTTTTCAGGTTAAATTAGCATTAAAACCACCTAATGGTATGGTACAAGTACTATTTAATCTATTGAATTAATGAGCTAAAGACATAAATCTTTATTTAGGAACAAATTACATACAATAAATGCTACTGCTAATTGTGTTTTACACATTTCAAAAACACATGATCTGAATACATATATATAAAAAAGCAACTTTTACCTTTGAAGGTACTGAACTATGAGGAGAGCCTTCAGCAGAGCTGCTAGGAGTTTGGTTCTTCACCACGTTGGCCTTTTCTGTAGAATCTGTACCAAGAAAGCGCAGTAAGCAAAAAAAAAGAACATAAACATTAAAATAAAATGGTAAATAAAAAGTCCTGACAAAAGTTAGACAACTACAAAAGACAAACGAAAGTTGATCCAAAGTTTTTGAGGGCGGTCAAAACATTCTTTTAATTAACTTTCCTTTGTATTAAAACAGAGCCTGTGGCAACAACTTGGTGGGTCGTGGTTTGTAACACATGTCACATTAACTGCAGTGTTCTTGCCCAAATCTGGACTGGGCATTTTTTTATATTTTCTTCTTATATGCTTTTTAAGACTCTTTACTGAGTTAACTGATAATGTGTGAAACAACTACAGAGTTAATCTTTGAATAATTGTGAAAAGATGGTATTATGTGAAAACTAAAGAAAAGTACAAATCCCTGTCATCTGTTATTTGTTACAGTCCACTGTTGGAACCTCTCATTAAAAAAGTGATTGCTCTTTACAGCTGTGCCTGAATTAAAATGAGGTCTGCATTTAGCCAAAAGCCTTCTAGATTAAAAAAAAAAGTTGCTTGCATGATGATTATTTCCTTTTCTTTGCGATTACAAAAATGTTGTATGTGAATAGTGCAAGTCTTTATCCTTTGTAATGATCACTACTGCATAGAGGTCCTTCTCTGAGGTTTGGAGACAAAGTTAAACAGTGATCATGTCAACAAAACCTGTTTCTTTAGCAAAAAAGTAATCAAATCAACCACAGAGGTCACCACCCATATGGAAATTTATCTTTTGATTAGGACTCAAATAAATCTACAGAGGAAAATTATGTTGCAGCAAAAAATATTGAGAAAAATAAATAAAAATCAGATTGGAAATATAGCAAAGAGAAAAGTATTTCAGTTCTCAGCATATTTTTGTAGATGCTTTGCTTTGTATCTGAGAAAGAAAGTTTCTTGGATGAGAGGCAAAGACAAATGTCGAAAGGTTTGGAGGTAATGTGGACAAAATGTCACAGCAAAGAGTAAAATACTCAAAGTAAGAAGATACTTTAAAGAGACCGACACCAAATCTTTACTTTTTTGTTCTAAAGATTACAAACACTAATAATAAGGTAACAACATAAAATCAAAAAAAAATACAGGACCATGGTTGCAAATAGTGCTGCACCCTTAAAGTAAGTTTGTAGTAATGGATCTTTTCATCAAAGTTCTAAAGTTTAATGAAACTGTAAATAAAATGAAGTGAAACTACAGAGCCAGAGTGATTCTGCAGACGTCGTTAAAGCTAGTATATAATTAACCACTTTCTCACCGAACAAAAGGTCAGGTTCTGAATCCAAAGCCAAACCACCCCAATAAACCAAGGGTATCCTTTTTCCCAGCCTCCAAAAAGGCTTTTTTGTAGTGTTTTGTGTAATTAACATCTGAACATGCCACAGCCCATCCTGACCCCGCACATTACACACCTCCACTGAAAACAGACGCTTCACCTGGACCAGCTTTACTCCTTTAAATGTCCATACGCGTTTCAAAAATTAGAAACTATGTTTTAATCTTGTCATGACAGAGTGTTTAAAACTTTGAACAAATATTTTTTTATTAAAAAGGTAAACTATCAATTCTAGAGGGGTCTCTAATAGGTTTTTGCTTTTAATTTCTCTGTTAAAGCTGAAGTCAATCCCAAAGTGTCCGATGGTTCAAAGTGACAATTTGTTATGAGATGTCATAAAAGTCGTCGGTCACCGGGTCAGACGGTCAAATTCATTAGTGTCGGGTCTGTGCACAGATTTAAAATCAAAGATGAAAAACAGAGGAGAGTTCATGAGGAGTTCATTCAAGGTTAACACAAGTTTGACTTTCTCTCCGAAAATTTGCTTTGAAGTAAATAGAAAATGAAAGATGAAGTCAGGCGAGTAATCTTTAAGAGACCTAAAAAAAAACAATTTAATCAATACCACAGCAAAGCAACCTAACCTGACCCGTGAGTTACGTGGATGTTCTACATTGTGCCTGGGTCTTGAACCAATCAGAGTTTAGGTGTGGAGGTGAATCTTTATTAAATCAATTTATTAAAACCACTTGAACCACTGATGTAACACTTACGCTTCTGCTGCTGCTGTTGCTGGTAGGTGCAGCTTTTGTCTTTGTCTGGAGAAAAACTCCTGTTGCTGGAGTTTGACCTGGAACTAGGTGGTGTCTGGGGTTCCCTTGTTGAAGGAGAACGATCACGTGTGATCCTTAAAGACTTCGAGGTTGTGTAGTCTTCACGGTTCTCCCTACAGTAATAATAATAATACAATAAATACAAAGCAAATAGTACCTAAAAGCTCTGTACAGCAAAGCAATGTGGCGAATTTTGGAAGCAAATATTAAATGTTTGAACATGTATCTATTGGCGCTAAGTAATATGTTTTTATGGGTGCACTGATTGCAGTTCTGACCAATCATAGATTACCGATCTTTAAAACGTCTGATCTGCCAATTCCAATTTTTTAAGCTGAGAATAGGGGATAGTGACTGATTTTTATTTATTTATTTTTTAAACTTTATTCATTTCTTTAAAAATAACAAAACAAATTTATATACAATAAAAATACAAATCACAAATAAAATGAAAGGCAGCAGAAAGAAGAAAAAAATCTTATAGTATGCGCACCTTTTTCTTCCCCAAATTAAATTTTTTTAAAAATAATAATCTACATTGTTGTACAGTATTGTTTAATCTCCCAAAATTAAAGAAATTGGTGCCAATTTATCGGTGCACCCCTAATTTTTTTTATAGATCATTTAATCATAGAAACAATATTGCAAATTGACTCCATGAGATGAATAAACAAATAAAGACTTTCTCTACAAACAGAGAAACCAAGGAACAGTGGTGAACCTTCCCAGTAACAGCTGAAATTACTCTTAAAGCATATCGACACATATTGACGACTCATCCAGGAGGAACCAAAAGAACTCTGAGCAACATCCTGAAACCCTACAGACCGCATTTAAGGCCGGACACCAACCTTGGAGGGCCTGAACCTCGACCCTTCTTTCGGCCAAGATGACCTCTGTTCCTGTTTCTGAAAAGAAAAAAAAATACTTTAGAAAAATCTTCATCAAAAAACAGCATTACAGAAATACAGCAATTATTGTTAAATATAAGATTGTCTTTGATTCTAATTGTACATCTCTTGGATCAGGGGGTCACTAAAACAACTTGTCCAGAGGCCAAATTTCTACTGAGCTGACTTGCTGGGGGCTGGCCTGCATTAAATACATTATTATTGTTATTATTGCTTGGAAATAAGCCTAAAGTTAGTACATTTTCACCCAGAGAATAAGCTTTTTCTCTATCAAACACAGGGGTTTAACATGTCATGATCTGTCTATTTTGAATGTTTTGATTCTTAATGTTTTAGATCAGGTTCCTTCATCATCTTGTTTTTCTTTGTGGGAACTTTGTTTTATCTGAGTTTAGATCTTATTTCAGTCTGTTTCTTATGTTTTGAGTTTTTGTTACTTGTGTTCAAGTCAGTTAAGATCCCGTTTGTGTTTTTGTACTTCATTGTTAGGTTTATTTTGTAGTATGCTTGTGAAAACCTTGTTTAGTTCAGTGTTCTTCTGTCATTTCTAATTTACACTCAGTCAGCTTCATCAGTGTTTGTTCCAGTCAGACTGCCACCCTCACCTGTTCCCAATCTGCAATCACCCAGGTGCTTTTACTTTCAGCTCAGTTCAAAACAGTTCTTTGTGCATGTTCCTCGCTCTAGACTAATTCTAACTAAAGATGTTGCTGCACCAAAACTGCGGAACAGATTTCTATTTTGACTAACTTATATTTGATTGTGATTTTGTACTAAAAGACAAAAAAGGGGGAGATCAGGTCATTAAGGAATACTTCTTAAAGCAGCTAAAAGCTTGGAACATCAGTCGTCTGGTAGCTGACAAGACATCATCAGTTATTCAAATAGATTTTTCCAGTGCCAAACCAATTTGAAATCATTTTTTTGGGGGAAATTAAAAACTTACAAACATGGTGTCCTCAGAGCTATAGATAAGAAAGACACATTAACACATTTAAAATTGAATCAAAACACGCCCAAGTCTAAACGAGCAAATACAAAATTAGGCTAGCAGATTTTAGAGTTTGTTTGAAACTTAAAATTCAGATGTGTTTGTGAAAGTCTGACTGAAAAAGAATTGGTCCAGCTGTTTATCCTCAGAGTGGGGCTTGGGCTGGGGATGTGTCTAGCTAAGTGAATAGACACTAGTGGCCTTTGTCTCATTCCTCAGCCTCATGGAAAGAGGAACCTGAGCTCAGAGGATGTTTGTGTATAAAAAGCAAAGGAAACATTAAAAGGGGCGGTGATGTAGCTGTTATAACAGCTGGATTTGACAACACTTATACAGGCTTAAATTTTATTTACTAACTTTATTATTAAGTAAAACATTTTTTTGTTTTTCTTTAACTAAACATAAACAGCAGCCATTAGTAACAGTGTGTTACATTCCTCCCTCTCAGGTGAATGTCAAGACAGAAAATTATAAGTAATTAATTCCTCATTTAAAAAGGCATACAGCAAGGATATTACATGAAAAAACAAACAAACCTTAAGTAGGTGTTTAAAGCTTAACTGCTTTTAAAATAACACTGCCTCCACCTAGTGGTCAGTTTGGTAAATTACACCATAAATTAATAACATTCACACTGCAGGCAAAAGTGACTCAAGGTTACAAGCCGGATCCCTCCCAAAAAATAAATAAATAGAATTTTTCATATGTGGTAATAAATTTAATTCATGGGCAGCATCCATTTTTACAATTTAAGCCTTTTTCTGCATATGTGGGTCACTTCAGCGCCATGGATTGTTCATACTCTAGCCTGATGGAGGTCACATTTAATTTATTAAGTAAATAAACATGCAGGAGTTGTATCTGAACAAAACATTGGAATAGAGCATTAAGACCTGCAGTGTGAATGTAGCCTAATAGTCTGAAAACAGCACATACTGATACAGATAACAGGTACTACATTACCTTGAACTTAAATGATTCCTGAGATCATCTCTGCCATAATACTGTTGAGAGTATGAGCCATCCTGCAAACAAATAAATAGAATTAAAAAAATCACAATATCAATATTCTTAAAATACACGATGTGAGTTTAGTTTTTTGTTTTTCTTGGTAAAACTGGAAACAAAAAATCTAACAGCCTTTATGTTCACTTAGTCATGCTTCAGTAAGATCCGTTTTCAAATCTGTCAAGTACAACAGACCTCAGCTTGTAATTCATGCACACAAGGTCGACTTACGTTTCGATTTGATGGGGAATTTCGGCGAAAACTGCCATAGTCTGGATTTTCTTCAAAGTACCGTCCATCCTTAGGTAGAAAATTGTCTTCTGCGTAATATCCTCTAGAATTCGAGTAATATCTAGAGTCACCGTAGTGCTGGTCATCTTCATATCCTCTCTCATATTCTGGCCCCTGCCATGACATGGGGCTCCTCTTCTCTACAATATTTACGACTCGATGAACGGTCACCTGAAATAACAAAACATCAGATTTTTTTTTTATATTATTATTTAATTGCACTAGTCCTAGCAAAAACTGAAGACTGTTCTGTTTTACTTTTTAACCAGTTTTGTTTTGTCCACTACCAAAACAGATTATTGTGTAGAATTTACCCTAGAAAATAGCACTGATGGGGTACTTTTCAACTTATCTGCAACCTAAGCGTGGTGGGGGAGCACCAAATAATCCTGACTGGTGTGTGCATCCCCAGCATTCCCAACAACAGTATACTTCAAAAAGAACAGAGGCAGCTTTGTCCCAATCTGCTGTTTCTTTTAGTTTACCAATGACAATGTGCTGCTTGTTTGAATAGACTGGTACAGGAACCAGCCTACAGGGAAGCTGGTCCTGTTCTGACTTCAACTTCTGGGATCTTGTCAGGGGTCTAGATATATACAGCCTGTGGCAGGATTGGGGTTCTGTCACAGCAACTTTTAATTTGTTATTATTTGTTGGCATGAAAATTGTGCGATCATGTATCTGTATTTGTTTGTCTTGTTAGCATAGGAGACCGGGGCTTGTTGTCACATAGGTAAGTTGTCACATTGCAATTATCTTCTCCACCAGGGGGCGCAACTGAAAAGTGGAATACTAGTTTTCTTCCTTTACACATTGTGAGGTGAGATGAGCACCAATTAACCTTTTTTCACAACCCAAAGTAAAAAAAACATCAACTGAAAATAAGCTTTGTTCAGATAAAAATCCTAACAGTCATACTTGTGGACTTGTTAGAGGAGATACCTGTCATACCTCAGTCATTGTTCATTGTTTCTTTTTTACATGATGTTTTGCTTCCAAGAAATATATAAGTGTAAAAAGGGTGACAACAAGCCCCGATCTCCCCTATCTCATGAAGTGCTGGATGAATTTAAATACAACTGTCAGAAAATAACCACTGAATGTACACCTACACTGCTTAACTTTTAGAATTAAAATGGTCACATGGCTAAATAACCATCAATTTGACACTGTGCTGAAATCTGACATAGTAGCCTCTTTCTTCACAAAATGCAACTTTTATTCATGTGTCCTTGAAAGTTGGAGTGATTGTTCCTATGTTTAGCATACTTGCTGTAAGGAAACCAGAGGATAAAGCTTGATTGCTTTAAAACACTTCTGACTTAGTCCCAGCTGGAGCTATGTCAAACCTCTCACTAATTTTAGAAGTGACTGAGCCTGGATATTTGTTTAAACATTTCTACAATATTTGGAGTGATTCTACTTATGTAACCATTGTGAAACAAACAGCTCTTGCATCTTTGGTTTAATTTTGGCTGATTTTACTGATTTCTTTTTGTTTTCTAAAAGCAGTCTATAATATTCTGCATTACTAAATTATTGATAACAGATATACCTCTCTTGCATCTACAGGTGCAAAGTGCTCTTCATATGCCTCTCTGATGGAGCTTCGGTCATGATGATATGCCACTATAAAGACAGAAGAGAACATGTTATTTGGCTTATAAGAGTTTACAATGCAAAGCAAATGTGTATAATAAAAACAATCATAATTTAAAAAGAAAAATAATAAAAATTTGTAAATATAGTGTAATAAATTATTCACAAGACTACTGGTATATTATTTGTTAAAATACTAATCAGGAATTTTATGCATTTTGTTCTACTGGTGTCATCTTTACACCCTGTTCAGCAGGTAAATGTTGATTTCTCTAGACAAACGTACAGGCAGGACAAAAACTGGACACTAATGATTTAACTTGGCTACTAAACCCAGACACTTTCACGCTTTCTCACGGTTCCCGGCAGAAGAGAAAAAACACACGACTAAAAAAGGAAAAGGAGATAAGATAGGAGATACCTCCGCTGTTATTTCTGTGTCTGCATGGAAGACATGATAGTTTTGTTCTCGTCTGTTCAGTACTGTTTTAGATGGATTTCTAACTCAACACTTTTCTGAACTTTTAATCTTTTTGCAAAAGTTGGATAAATTAACAGATTTATGTAATAACACTGGTATGAGTAAACAACGGGGCATCGTGACAAAAAAACAAGAGCTCAAAGCTGCTGCTGACTAAAGTTTTCTTTATTCTCTGACTGACATCAACTGAAGTGGATCTCAAACTAGAAAAACAATTTTCTTGTGGTTCACATCCACATGAGCGTCTTTTGTATTTAACAGTAATAGTTAATAAGTACTTCATTTTCTTCAATTTGGTTTAATGAGAGAAATTTGCTGAATATCTTCTGAAGTTTGTAAGACTGTTTTTGGACTATGCAGCCAAATGTAAGGCTTATGTAAATACTTTTCTAAAATAACTACATACGGTATTTTAAGCCCATTTGATCAAAAATCCTACTATAAGTAATACTACTACTTTATTTGTAAAGCACTTCAAAACAACCACAGCTGCAACAAAAAACTGCATGTAGGTGACTCCGGTCCAAACACCTCCTTCCACCTCTTTTGAGCAGAGCTGTTTACTCTCCGGTCCTTCCCCCACCATTGTCGCCACTATCTACCACCCACCTAAACCAAACAACTCTTTCATAAATGACTTTGCTGCTCTTCTCTCCCACAGTTTTCCTGCTGTGAGACTTCAACATTTATATGGATGAAGAAAACAGCCCTCAGACCCACCCCCCGGATCCTTTTTCTGCTCTCAGCCTTCCCCTGTCTCTACTGGTGTGCCCCAAGGTTCTGTCCTTGGGCCTCTCCTTTTCATCATCTACCTGCTTCCACTAGGTCACATCTTTTGGTGTCCATTTCCATTCTTATGCCGATGACACTCAGCTTTACATCTACACAAAACCAAACTCCACCCTACCATCCTCCACTCTCACTGACTGCCTCAATGAGCTCAACAACTGGTTCTCCAACAATCCCACCAACTAAACAATGACAAAACTGAACTCCTTGTTGGGACAAAAAACACCATTTCTAAATCTAAACATTTTCTCTTCCCACTTAACAACTCTGTGCTCTCCTCCTCACTTCAGGTCTAGAACCTAGGTCTCATTCTTGACACCACACTTTCTTTCACTTACCACATCAATAACATGACTCGGTCTGCATACTTTCATCCTGATAATATTAAACGTTTCCACCTGTCACTCCCCGCTCCACTGCCATCCTTGTTCAGAGCCTAGTAACGTCAAGGATCGACTATTGCAACTCCTTTACGGTTTGGCCTCCCCAATAAAAGTCTTCAAAAACTACAGATGGTTCAAAACTCAGTCGCCCGTGTAACCACCCAAACCTCATCCTCTGCCCACATCACTCCAGTCCAACAACAGCTCCACTGGCTCCCAGTTAAATCCTGCATTATCTTCAAAATACTCCTACACACTTTCAAAGCAATCCACAATCTCGCCCTTCCATACCTAACTGACCTTCTGAACATCTCCCTCCCCCTCTCCTCCCTCTAACTCTGTGTTCCCTCGGCCCGCCTCACCACCATGGGGAGCAGGGCTTTGAGTCTCTCTGCTCCTCAGTCCTGGAACTCACTCCCATCTGAACCACCACCTCTCTGTTCTCTCTAAAGCCTGGATTAAACTTTGTGAAACAGGGGGTTGCTGATTGCGCAATTTCAGTGTGTCTTTTCCTGACCGAATATAAACAGGCTAAAGACGCGGTGGGCCATAAATAATCATAAATCCTGCCTCTGCCCTCCCACAGCTCACATTATAAACTACAATAACGATGGCTGAATAGTTTTTTCCACTCAACATCAGTGTTAAGTTGAGTGAAGTAGAGCTTCTTTTTTTTAACGGTGGGCGAAAAAAAGACGCGACCAGCTGCACGCTCACGTTTATCTATGGGACCTTGATCAAACCAGCTGCTCTTTGAGCTCTTTAAAAAAAACTGGCTTCAGACAAAAAATATCCTTTTAACAAAATAACATGCAGAAGGAATTGAGCTGCTCAGGGTCCTGTTCTGGTCCAGCTCCAACTCCTCAACTCTGCCACAGCAGCGGGAGAGCAGACAGAAGATGCAAAATTTTTTGTCACTCAGCAGAGGGAAAAAGACATGTATACCCCTCATTTCGTTGTTTTCCGCACAACCCTAGTGATAAATCTAAATACTTTTGTATGTTATTTCTGTACAATGTCCTGAAAGGTGCTTTTCAAATAAAATGTTATTATTATTATTATTATTATGTAAAATCAAAGAACATAAAAAACACACAAAGAATAAAAACTAAACAATGAAGTCAAATAAAAACAATAAAATAGGATTTCATTGTTGTGGGTTCAATGTAAGTGACAAAACAAAGGACAATGTATTATCTTCCCAAATGGCCATAGGTGTCATATCATTCCAAAGCTAAGTTTTATAGTCAACAATAAAGCCTAGGCCTCGTTTACATTAGACCGGTCGCAAAAAATGCTAATGTTTACTGGGGTGAATACACTAAAGCCTCTTTTACAAGACATATCCGCGATAATGGCGCCAATCCCTGCCCGGCTAAATGCCGGTCCGTACATTC
>JAUBOC010000011.1:7217628-7228353 GCA_032275365.1 Anablepsoides cearensis
CAAACAGAGCTTTGGTATCGGAATAGTATCGGTATCGGCCGATATCAAAAATTCAGATATCGGATCGGAAGTGAAAAAATGTGGATCGGTGCATCCCTAGTTATATCTATTTTGTGTTTAGCCATTCACAACAGTCATCTTCAATCAAACTTTAGTTGTAAATGTACAACCAATGATTACTTTGAGTGTTTAATTCAAATTTGTCTAATAGTTTATGGAACATTATCGCCCTTTCACCATTGTGGGCAGACAATAATGAAACATATTGATTATTTAGATCTGAAGATTTTGGACTAAATTTACAGAACCAACCAAGGACAAACTTTGTAAGGAAATAAAATACCATCGATGTTTCATATTCACGCCACAAGTTGATTTTTAGTAGTATTTATGTCAGTTATTTAGATGTTTCCCTGCTTCAACACACCTGACTGAAATGAATGCGTGATTGACAAGTTTCTGTTAAACTTGATGACATTCTGTGTAGATACTTTACTGTTTGAGTCAGGTGTGCCGAAGCAGGGAAACAGCTCAAACATGCAGGACAGTGGGTCACAAGGAACAGGGTTACAGAGTTAAAAGCTACACTTTAAACAGGAAGAAAGAGTCCTAAAAGTGTCTTTAAACATTGACTGCTCAACAGAACTTTTTGTCTTATTCATTGTGTAGTCCTTAAGTTTAACATATCCATCTGCAAACAAATGATGCTCATCCTTGTGTTCTACCTGTGTTAGAACATTGATTATTAATACTCATATTTATCACCATGGTCTTGTTCACTGTTTCTGTTTTTTAAGCTTTGAATCTAGTTTAAGGCACGTGGTCCTGCAATTTTGTAACACCTGTGTTGTATCTAATACATAAAACTATTATATCAACTTCTTAAGTTTAAGAAGCAGTTAAATATTAAGGCCTATAGTACACCCAACATCCATCAATCATATTTTACCTGCATCTGCTTTTCAGGGTCACGGGGTACACCCATGACAGGTTGCAAGTCCATCACAGGGCCACATAGACACCAATGACACAAACAAGCATACACACGCTCACTCACAGCTAGGGACAGTTTTAGAGTTGCCAAATAATAACATTTATGTTTTTGGTGTGTGGGAGGAAACCACAGTACCTGAAGAAAAGCCACAATTTGATTCTGCAGCCTTCTTGCTGAGAGGCAACAGCTCTACCAACTGTTCCACTGTGTAGCCTGTACCTAATTATAGGTTATTTAATATTTAATGGTTAGATAAATAGGTTTATATATTTAAATAAGTTCAGTTTAATACTGCTAACTATTAGGATGTAATTATTGTATTCTATTAAGGTATAGGGATATAAATAAAGTGTAACTTTCTTTCTTTGCCACCTTGGCTGTATAAAGTTGAAACAAAACACACAACTATTAGTATCCATGCATCCTGTACCCCATTCATAAACCTGTGACAAATATTACATGATCACAATTGTAAAATGATATTTTTAAAAATGTCATATTGTCAACTGCACTCTTCCTTTTATATTCAAAAAGAAGAAATGACAAATCTAAATGGGTGTTCTTAAATGTAATTTCATTGTGCTTCATACAATGACAAAGTCGTCATCGTATTTAAAATCTGGTGAGGTTGAGGGAAGTCTGTCTTTCTGCTTAGGCTGTTGCCCCTTCGACCCGACCCCAGATAAGAAGAAAATGGATGAACAAATAATGATTAAAATGCACCTTTTACGTGCAAGTCAACATGTTTTAATAGCATCCTTACCCCATGAACCAGGCATTGAATATTTGTGTTTGTCTAATAGGTCAGTGTTTTAAAGGTGGTTTTGGAAACTGAGGTTGAAATGTTCAGTTCAAATAATTTTTTTGAGCTGTTTGGTCATGGTAGTTGCATACAAAGCAAACCACATGCTCAATCTACTTACAGAGTCTGTGTTTTAAATATAGCTACATGAAAAGTAATACTGCTTTCTGGTTTCTTTCAGGAAGCCGAGGCCTGTTTCTCAGCTTGTTGGACAGCAAGTTAATCAGCAGTTTGCATCACCGACACATCCCAAAAAGGAGAAGAAAGAAAAATCTGAGAAGGACAAAAGCGACAAAGAACCAACATCAAAGAGGAAAAACTATAGAAAGATGAGGTAATTAAACCCCGTTTTCCTAAAAGAAGTAGGTAAAGCTGAATCTGTTCTGTCTTAGCAATTATTTTTTTCTCTCTCTCTTTTGTCTTACCAGGCCCAGATTAAAAAACATAGACCGGAGCAGCGCCCAGCATCTGGAGGTCACAGTTGGAGACTTGACTGTAATTATCACAGACTTTAAAGAGAAAGCCAAACCCGCGTCTTCCTCGGCGAGCGCCGCCTCCGCAGACCAACACAGTCAAAGCGGCTCAAGCTCCGATAACGCCGATCGGGGGCTCTCCAGGTGCTCCTCACCTCGAGGGGACGGCTCCTTGGTTAACGGAGAGGCTCACTAACTTCTCTCGCGCTCCCGGTCCGCACAGCCCAACGTTCTGCACTGTTTGGCAAACTTAACCAGAAATGAAAACTTCAACATGCACATTTTAAAAAAGATATATATCTAAAACTTTAATCTCCAGTACAACAACATTCACCTCCGCTTGAGTTTGGATAATTTGCTGCCCTCTGAGGATGTGGAACAGTAGCATTAAAACACGCACCACATTGCACTGTATTTTAGTTTGTTTTTGAAAACCGTCTTGCACTTGAGGCCATCTTGAGTTTCTAACATTTTTAGCATTACTTTCACTTTGTTCTTATAACACTGTTTAGTCGCCTTTTTCAGCTCTTTCCTGCCACTGGATGCAATAATGTTTACGTCTAATATCTCAGTACAAATATCAAACAGGAAGCCGTCTGTTGATAGTTAAGCATGATTTGTTCTATAGAATGCTTTATATTGTTAAATAATGGATAAAGTTAGCTGTAGATACTTGGATACGTTTTTTTTATTGTGTAAGAATTTTTAATTACTTCTGTATTGTATATAAATACATCTTTCAAGTTCCTTGTTCAAATTTACACTTTTTTTATTGCACTGCAGAAAAGTGATGTCTTTAATCTAAAATGATCACTTTATTTCATATTTCTGGGATTGATGTTTTATTCTTGTTATAAATCTGTTGCGGGGGAAAATGTTTGGGTAGCCTGGTAGCCTGTTAATGTGGTTAACTTCCCTTGATGAATAAAGGTATTTTTTTTATATATATAAATTAATATTTTGCACTTTGCAAAGTTGTTTTGTAATGATCACTTCAGTTTGCAAATTGCTTATCTTCAAGTAGTTTGTGGTGGATTAAGTGTACTTTTTTTTCTTCCGTTAATGCCATTTATCTTCAGCTTTTTTCAGTCTAAAATGTTTGAATTTGCTCAGTCCATGTTTCATTTTACAGTAAAATGTTTCTTAATCAAAACAATGTTTCACAGAAATACATTTCCCTTTGAACAGATTTGCCTTCAAAACAATCATTTCTTTGTATTTAATCTTCAGCTTGAATATTAGTATTTACATTATGTTCATAAAGAATACCGTTGTGTTTATGGTAAATTATATTCAGTTTCCTTTCTCCTGTTTTGTGGTTATCATTTTGTTTTTATTTTAAAGTACTGTACCATGCAACTGCTTACAAGAGCTCATGGTTGCTTATTTTAGGGTCAAAGTGTGTGTTTTTATTGCTGATGGTGAACAAATCATATCTGCTAGAAAGTTTTCTGAGCCCTGAATTTATTTTGGAAAATATTTTTTTTATATTCTGTTTAAACTAGGTTTTAACTTAAGATATTTAGATGGTACTTGTTAGGGTCTTTGCAACAAATAGCACAAACACTGGGTTCACAAAAACCTTTGCTCTTTAAAGGAACCCATATTCTCTGATTCTGCCTTTTAATGTGAGAGCTTGAAACTAAGAATATCTTATGGTGAGAGTGCACACGATTTCACACTGTTACAAGTTTGTGCTAATGTGAAATCTTGCAAACATTTGTTGGTGTTCAGAGAATAGGTTGAGGATGACTCAGCTACTAACACAAAAATTAGATCAATTTCTTTAAGTTTGATTAAGTTAAAACCATTTTGTGAAACATTTGGCTAAGGTTTACTAACTATGTATTAGTTTGGATAAGGCTGATGACTTGTAACACCACTCTTAAATTGTGCAGTGAGAGCTCTGTTATGCAAATTATTATTAGTTTTTATTATTATTTCTAATGAATAATATTCTATGGGGGCAGCACAGTGGCTCAGTTGGTAGCGCTGTTGCCCCTTAGCAAGAAGGTTGCTGGATTGAATCCCAGCTGGGGACCTTTGTATGTTCTCTTTATACATGCATGGGTTTTCTCCAGATGTTTCATCCAGACCAAAAACATGAGTGGTAATGAAGGCTAATTGATAACTCTAAATTGTCCCTTGATCATGACAGAAACACAAACTCACTGATTGGTGACCTCTGCTGAAACCCCTCAGTAGTGTGCAGAGACCGGCAGACAGTTCTGATTAACTGGAACACGTGTACCAGAAGTGGGTGGGCCGGAAAACTGTAAACATGCTGGGTTCCTGCTAGCATTAGCTGTCAGTCAGTGCTGCACCCGATCTAAAGATCAGCTAAAATGTTTCTTTGTCGCAAACAATAATGCGAAAAGCAAAATGCGATGCTATCTTCACGCATTTCTCCTGTGCGTGGTGTTCACCTTCTCGCTGTTGTATGTCTTCAGTCAGCTAGCCTCCACCTTGGAGGACCGCGGCGAGTTGGGGGGAGTAGATGACGGGACACCCGGCAGGAGCGCTCAGGACAGCGGGCACGCTCTCAGGAAAACACCGAGTCTGGCAGGCCTCAAGGACCGCGAAGCGGGACTGGACAGGTAGCTTAGTAGCTTAACAAGCTAACTTGTTACTCAGCTGAAGAAATTATTAAAATAAAACGATTAAACGGTATATTTAGTTTTTATTTTCTCACTGTGGAGTGTGGTAACTTGACACTAAACACACCCACACACACGTTTACCTGTATTGCTATTCAGCAGGGAAACAATGTTTCAGTTAATGGCTAGATTTGATGGAATTTTTAATTATTTATTTATTTTATAGAAAAATACAGTCCGACTTGGTAACGTTGTCACTTGTACAAAATTGCTCGTTTTATATCTATTAACCACTACAAGGTTGCTAGCAAGGTAGCTTGATGCTAACTAATTTAGCACCTCATTAACCTCAGCTTAAGGCTGGATTTAGAGTACAACCATCTGCCAATGAACTGTTGGAGGAAAGATCTAATCTTTAAAAGTTCTGTCAAGGGGAGTAATGTAACGTTCAAGATCCAAAAAGGTGGTGTTTTTATTCTGTCAGGTGTAAGTCACTGTCAGTTTCTTACTGGAAACCATATTGGAGACTGCCTGCTGATGTTTGTGGAGTGAACTGCTTATTGGAATCGACTCTTAGGTATGACTGATTTTGTGAACCTTCAAAATTTTACAAAGTTAATAACTTTACAATTTTTATCCACTTTCAAAATGTCCCAAATTAATTTAAATGCCAGGTTTTTGCTGTTGTCTCAGTGTTTATTGTGACACTTCGGTAATGATTAAAATTAGACATACCATGAAGAAATACAATGACATTTTGTACTGAGTACTTATCGCTAATTGATAGCATCTTGACATTACATAACCTGACTGATTGTTTACAGCAATATCTTATCAACACAGTATTTGCCCTCACATCAATTGCTCTAAAATGAATATACCTGATGAAATCACACGCCTCCTTAACCCTGTTTTAGTAAGAGCACATGAAATACACTATTCTTTTATGAACTGAATAAATGTCCATCCATATGGTACATGGTAAAGTAATTTATATATGGTCATGTGTTGTTTGATTGACCTGTAATCAGGAGCCCTATGTGACTTTTTTGTTCCTGCTTTGGCTGGTATGTTAATGCTGTTAATGAATTAAAAGCTCAATGTCCTTACTGATTTAATTACTATGTCTTGGCTCTTTTAGTGACAGATCAGGCTCTGTTGCCAAGGAACATCATGATGAGAGGAGTCACCTGGCTGTGGTGGCCTGTGGCCCCAGGCTGGAGGAGACTCTCACCATGTTGAAGTCTGCGTTACTCTTCAGCAAAAAGCCGCTGCACTTCTACATCTTTGCTGAGGATGAGCTACATGAGAGCTTCAGAGATGCAGTGAGTGTCGTCCACAACACCCCAATAATTTTATTTCCAGAAAATTTAACAGACAAAATCAAGTGATAGGATTGTTTCTTTGGTATCACGGTGAAGGAGAGAGAAGTGAAAATGTTGTCACCTATACTGTTCACACTTATCCTCAGTGTTCATAACTGTGTTAATGATTCACAGTTGGCTAATTGAAATAATTGTGTTTTAAGTGTTTGCAAAGGCAAAAAATTCTGGGATCTTAATTTCCATTCTTTCTTTTGTGGAGATTTATTCAAAAAAATTCTATAGCAGTAGCAGATCACATACAGAGAGTTTGCAGAACTTGTGGCAATAAAACAACACAAAGCAGGGAGTATGCTTTTCCCCCAAAGCTTGCTCAACAGGAGCCAGATAAAGTGACCTTACTATTCAGTAATAAATGGAACATGTTATCTGTCAATGAACTGATAGGATATAAAGATCACACACCACAGCCATGAAAGATTTCTTGGAATCCGTAACAAAATGTACTTTTTAATCTACACATATAATTTAAACAAATATTTTATTGAACACCAAAACTGGGTGGATGCTGTTTTTTTATACCCTTAATGCCCTAAAATTTCATAAAAGTTAAATAAATAAAAGCTAATAAAAAGCTAATTAGAAATTATTCCAGGACTAAAGTTTTTCTCCATTCTTTGAACATTTCTGCCCTTTCTTTACCTCTTCCCCAAATATTCATTGGATTGCAGGTGTCTAGTTTAAACTTGAATTGTTTAATTGTTTTTATATGAAAAGGACTGTGCACATGAATCAATATTTAAGAGGTAATTTCCATCCGTTAGGGCTGCACGATTAATCGATTAACTCGAATTTGCCATTTATAAAGATTTCAATTTGGGAAAATCGAGATATCTTTCCCACCAGTGCACTCTTTGGGCCTTCTGTAGTTCAGAGGTCACCCCATCTGTCCCTCAAGATGCTTGGTACATGACATGATAATATGGCAGCTAGCAAAGAGGAACTACTTCTCAAAAAAGGCACTGTTTCTTCAGTTATCTGGAACTGGTTAGGTTTTGCAACCTCGGACTTGGAGCAACAAACAACGCACTGCAAAATCTGTTTGAAGGCTCTTACTACAAAAAGAAGTACAACAAATTTGTTTCGACACCTGAAACAGAAGCACTCGGTTAAGTGAGAATTTAGGATGAAAAAAATTGGAGATTTTTTTTTTTTTGGGCCATATTGCCCAGCCCTACCAAAAACTTATTTTAAAACGTGTGCAAAATGAATACCACAACCAATAAAACAATCCATAAAAAACACACAAACATCACACTTTACCAAGTTAAAACAGACTTCTTTTATGAATTGGTACATGACTGAATTTCTTTAAGATGAATTTTAAGTTTATCTTCAACAATGAAGCAATTGTTACAGTCTTTGACATATATACTGGTAGTTTTATCCATAAATGTGGTGTTCTAATTGTTGTCACTCTTTGCTCCAATTCCATTCCCTATCTTGCGATGACACAGTGCCCACTAGATTGTGATTGTGAAATTTATTCTAATTTACAATTCTGGATAAACGATTGAGCAAGCCCATTGACAGATTGTTCGTAAATTCCACAAATTTCCTTTATTTTGCATGAAAGACCTATAGTGAAAATCTCAATTTTTTTCAAAAACTAATCTTCAAAGTTTTTCACGTCTCAGAGCTTGAGGAAATATTGGGTTTGCACCCTCCTCCTCCTCGTCTCTTCACTAAACTGCCGTCAGACAATAACCCCCAACACAAAGATATTTTTTATCATTCAAATTGAAGTTATTGGTCCATTCATGGATCAAAGTCTTGTTGTGAATTTAGCTGTTGAACTCCTTATAGAACAGCAATTTGTGTGCAAAAAATACTGAAACTTTGAACAGCGGGACATCATGTCTGTCCTTCAATTAATTACAGTCAGGCTCCAAAAGAAGATAATTAAAACTAACATTTTCCTTTATAGATTTGTTATTGTTATTGTTATTGGTGTAACATTTTGGTCAACTTATATGTTTAATTGATTCATAATTTTAATTCATGAACAATGGAAGTCATTAAAAACAATTGCCTTAAATAATCAGCCAACCAAACAACCAACCAACCAACCAACCAATCAATCTACCTCCTCTTTAAACAAAACAAATACAAATTTACATATTTATTGCATTTTCTGGACATAACTTTTATGTGCAGTGATGTGCTTTATACTCTTTTTGCTGTTTGTCACCAACATCAGGGGGATGGCAAAAGACATTAATACAAAATAGTCATTTATCACACTTTGTCTTTTCATTTTAAATTGCTAACTCATTTTTGTAACATTTTAGGCCCCAAACATTCAAATTTTAGCAACTATTATAGGTGGAAAAAATTGGATATATGGAGGGTTTTATGACACATTTGTGTGTTTGTCTTTTCTTCTAGCTGGAATTGTGGCCAAGAACATTTCAAGCAAAATTCACCTTCACCATCTATCCAATCACATTTCCCAAGGAGAATGCAAAAGAGTGGAAAAAGCTTTTCAAGCCTTGCGCCTCTCAGAGACTCTTCCTCCCAGTAGGTTCTAAATCATTCAGCGTTATGACATTTTTTATAGATATTCTTAGATAATCTAATATAATCTAATTTTTTTTTCACCAGCTAATCCTAAAGGAAGTGGACTCGTTGCTTTATGTGGACACAGACATTCTATTTTTGCAGCCAGTAGAAAACATCTGGGCCCTGCTTTCTCGGTTCAACACCAGCCACCTGGCTGCCATGGCTCCAGAGCACGAGGAGCCTCGGATTGGATGGTACAACCGTTTTGCGCGCCACCCTTACTATGGCAAGACGGGCATTAACTCCGGGGTCATGCTCATGAACATGACAAAAATCAGGCAAAAATTCTTCAAGGTAAAAGTCCTTAAAGCGTGTGAGAACCGCCATAATCTGTTTCTGATACGTGAATGTATCATTGGTTTTAATTATTTTACATTCACACTTCGATTCATATTGGTTGTTTTTTGACCTCAAAGATGTAAACACGCTTGTGGGTTTAAAAGCAGAACAACACTTGATTAAGATGTTTAGATATTAACAGTTCCAGCCATTACACCCAGGTAAGGATGAAAGCAGCTTAATTAACAAGGAAAAATAAATACATTTATCAAAATATTAGCTCCACATGCTGCATTATTGCACTACTAGAAGTGACCAGCTGAGGTCACTCTTGTAATTCCTTTTAAAATTCCAGGGTGCTTAGATCTTTGACAACTCCTTTTTGAATGATTGTAAGATGTTGATTGAAAGATTTATCCACTAGAATACCAGATTTATGTTTTTGATGTAACCCTTGTCACCACCTCCCCTTGAAATTGCACAAAAGTATTTTTTCTGTGTTCCCTCCATCCAGAATGACATGACAGCCTTTCCACTGAAGTGGGAGGAAATTTTGATGCCGCTTCTCCAAAAGTATAAACTCAATATCACCTGGGGTGACCAGGACCTTCTTAATATCATATTTTGTCATAACCCAGGTAGGTGCCACTTTGTTGTTTGCAATAATTCTATAAGACGGGTTGCATTTGCTCAGGATGCAAAACATAATTGCTAACGATGTTTTGTGTTTTAGACATTTACAATTAAATAAGAACTGCAATGGATTTATATTGAATAATAGTATTTAGATTTATTTTTTTCTTCTGTTTTGGTCTGTTCCAGAAAGCCTGCATGTGTTTCCCTGCCAGTGGAACTACCGTCCAGACCACTGTATCTATGGCAGCAATTGTCAACAGGCTGAAGAAGAAGGTGTCTTTATTCTCCATGGTAACAGAGGAGTTTATCATAATGACAAGCAGCCAGCTTTCCGAGCCGTCTATGAGGCCATCAAAAAGGTAGAGAGATACTTTGTAGTCTTTGGATTGTCTTACTATCTGGATAAGGAAATGAGTTTAGTTGTAAGAATTCCAATAGAGCTGATGGTAAAATCTAATGCAAAGATCATGCATACACTTGCTCTTCCTTAGAGAACAATTACATGGGAAGAACAGACTATTTAGAGAAGTGTTTCAATAGTCATTACCTTATCAATAGGAAGTCCAGGCTTCCTCTTTTTATTATGAATGCATCCGTCCACCAATGCATAATCAATAACCTGTTAAACATTACCTCCATGCTGGTGAAGTTATTTTTAAACGGATTAACTCTTCCAAGCTTTGGTATCATAGCTGTTTATTGCAGAGTTGATTAACTTTAAAAAAATTAAACTGCCTTGTTTTTTGACTCAAAATACACAAGCAAACAAGTCTTTGCTATGAGAAAACGCACAGGTGAGATTTCACCAGAAAATGCTGTCTTTGTGCCCTCTGGGTGTGTAGTAGTGTGTTCTGTTGGGCTTTGCGTTGTGGGAGCAGGGATGGCCACAACAGCAATAAAAAATTAAAAATTGTTCAGCTGTGAGAAACGTAATGTTATGCATATAACTACTGTTCCCTGAAGGAGAGGAACGAGGTACAACACATAAGTATGGGAAACC
>JAUBOC010000011.1:7237089-7247539 GCA_032275365.1 Anablepsoides cearensis
GTTGTAGAACTTATTGAAAACTCAAGACAGCCATAACATTATGTTTCTTTACAAGTGTATGTAAACTTTTGACCACATCTGTATGAAAATTCTATGTGTCTGTCTGTTCAGAGCAGGACATGTTCCAATTAGAAACTAAATGATAAAAAACTACAATTTATTCAGTAGTTCAGACAGTATATAGAAAATTACACAATAAAAAAATTTCAAAACAAAAGTATCAAAATATGATTGTATATGTGTAATGTAGTTAATATTCAATAAAAAATATACAATACTTAATTTCTATGATTAACTCCATAAAGTAGCAACAGCTAGGTACAGCACTTCCTGTGCAATCTGAGGCACTTCCAGCAGAAAAAAATAATTTGTCTGCAAGAATAAGTGGGTCATAACTTGTGTTTAAAGAATTAAGTTGTTTTAAGATGCCAGCAATGCATTTTATAGATGGCCTCACTTGGACTAGTTGGCTTGCATATGTCCGAATTAAAATGATTTTCTCCAATTTGAGGCTGTTTGAAGGGCTATCGATGACAGGTAGGATATTTATTAATAACCTTTCCACATAACCTCACTTCAAGCATTCTAAACCATGGCTCATTTTCACGAGGGCCACATGGGCCTCATGGTGGTCCTCAAAAGGCCAGTAGTGGTAAATAACTTCAACATTTTGTGTTTAACTTCACCTGAAGAAAACTTTACGTTCATCGTCTCATTGCTACAGCTGAACAATGCTAACAAACAATAACTGAGCTCTACATCATATTTTGTGCATAGAAAGTGTTCTAACCCTGAAAAAACAGTGTACGACTGACTGAATGTGAAATAATACAGAAAAACTATTAAAAGTAAAAGTACTTACTATTGAGTTTTAATAAGTTTTTGCTGTCTTGAATTCTGAATTCTTCTACTTTCCTACTGGAGGGGGCGTTCCAGTTTAAACTTATGACTTGTAAGTGGGAAATTCCCACTTGCTTACCCGCCAAATGTAGCTAGTGAAAGTGCAGCAAAATGGAGATTTTTTTTACAGTGCCCTCCAAAAAGTATTGGAACTGCAAGTCAAATTTGTTTGTTTTTGTTGTACACTGAAGACATTTGGGTTTAAGATCAAAAGATGAGCATGAGACAAGAGTTCAGAATGTCAGCTTTTATTTCCTGGTATTTACATGTAGACGTGTTAAACAACTCAGAATACCCCCGTTGTTTGAGCCCATTTTTCAAGTGAGCAGAACTATTGGAACATGTGACAGACAGGTGTTTCGTATTGACCAGGTGTTGGATTGTTCAAACATTAAATAGTTCTGCATGAAGCGCTCATGGGCTATGTAAAATGCCAGGCCAGGCCACATTTGATGTCTGACATGTGTTCTAAATTATCTTTTTTAAATGAGAGGAGGATATAGCACACCTGCACAGTTCACCATCATGTTAAATCTTGGCTGTTTAAATCCGAGTTTTTCAGGTTTGTGTTACCAGACTTCCGGTAGCTTAAACTAGCTTCCATACCACTGCAGCCCATCTCTGTACAGGTCACAGTTCATATCCTGATTCAGCCAATGTTTTTCAGTCACTTCCACCATGCAGACAAGGTTTGCTGGATTAATTTTCACATTGCCTCATACAACACTTTGGAAATCAATGTTTCAATAAATAATCAGTATCAGCCACTCGAGGCTGGTGGCTCCTCTCATCTCTCTCGGAAACGATAAACAACAACTCAACAAGCATCTCTGATGGCCCAAAGGGCTCTCTCGCCCCTGATAACACATACAAGACTGTACAGCAATGTTTTATGGATGCATGGCATTCAAACACTCACAAATAAGGACACTATTACTCAGTTTCACTCTTTTATTGGCTTTTTATGACCCAGCCGGAGCAGATGTCATCGAGATGGAGCATTCAAAACACACAAGTAATACTGTCTATATGGCTCCTCATAAAATAGGATATCAATCACTCCGGCTGACCTTTTTCTTTTCCCGGTAAAATGTCTCATCAGTAAGTTACATCCCATCGCCCAGGGCCTGAAAGAGTCCTGGTTAAAATCAATGCCGTGCCAACTATTATTGCTGAACAATATTCTCCTTGATTCAATACTCCGCACTTTCCTGATTGCTTTGTCGGCGCCGCTGACAAGGAGCATTTATGCCCTGAGTGTTTGATTCATGGAAACTTATTGAGTGTGTGGGCCGGTTTCATTATGCACCAGTCTGACAACAGCATCTGTGGCATGGAGCTGAACGAATGCCAAGATTTTGGTTGCATTGACTTTGTTTTTTACCCTCGAAGCTACCACAAAAACTTCCTTTTAAGTGTCTTTTTTTTTTTACACACAAGTTTTTCAATAACTTAATAATTAGAGGTAAAGTGCAAACTTTGCTCTGGAGACGTTTGTTTTGCTTGTTTTCTTCTGTTCAGTCCCTCAAGTCGTAGGCCTAATATCTTGTAGGTTATTTAATTTCCTCGCACATGCACTCATCCTTTGGTGGCATTTTCTAATGAATGTAATTCTCCAAGGCCCTAACACAGAGGTTGCAACATTGACTATTGGAGCAGTTCAACGTGTGAGTGGGATCTTTAATTGTTTTTTTTTCTTCTTCTTCTTCTTCTTCTTCTTTCCAGACGGGATATGACACGATAGATTTAACAAAGCACTTGTCTCTAACACAACCAAAGACATCCTGCATATATGCTGAGACTTGAACAAGTGATTTTAATTCTGTTTTGCATTCGGGGTTTGTTTTAAACCAACAATGTCTCGTTTGGTTCTAAAAGTCCATTCAAAAGAAATTTCAAGGGAATGACTCCTCACTTTCCAGGATTTCTCGCAAATCTCCCGCTGCCTACCTCACAGACTGTTGGTGGTGATGGAAGTGTTAAATGAGCTGCAGACTCCGAGAGAAGACATAGACATGCTTCTCATGTGAAACCTATTATTAAAATCTAATCTCAAACTAATTTAGCATTCCATTTCTTGCACTCCGAGGCGTTTGTAACACGGAAACAGATTAATCAGACGGCAACAATTTTAGGTTACCAAGCTGCAAAATGTATAATGAACTGTGTAGTTTCAGCTAAGAAATAGGGCACAGATTGCTCCAAGAAAGACCTTTTTCAATCCCCTCCCCCTGCTTTAATTTTTTTTTCCAAGGGCACTTTGTCCACAAAAACACTGAGCTGGGTCCTCATCAAAGCACCTTACATGCCATTATCATTATTTATGAATGCTTGGAGGGCTAAAGGACCCATATTTTGGTAAAATACGGTTATGATGAAGACAAGAGGGTCTGATGAAATATTTCTCAAAATAAGTTTCTCTTGAAAGAAGCGACTTGCACCAAACTAAATGACAAGTTCTAAACTCATCTAAACATTTACTCCTAAATGTTCTATATATCCCAGTAGTGCATTGCTGTCTAATCTAAATATGAACATGAAATATGCTATACAAGTAAAACAGACAATATCTGTAAAACTGCAATTATACCCAAATGCTAAGTTTCCTACGGTTATTGTTGTTTTGAAGCAGTTCTGTTGTACACAGATGCACTGTATCAAAACTTTTGTTTCAATTTAAATGTGCAGCATTTATCATGGTATCCATCAAGGGGTGCTGTAGCACCCTTCACACCTCCACTTCCTAAGGCAAATGTGGCCCGCCATGGCATTTAAAGCAATGAGAGATTCAAACATGTATTAATAAGTTTTTTTCTGCTTTAAAATCAGCATTGACCATAAACTACATCAGTGGGTTTTAAATGTTTTAGCTTCCGGCTCACAAATAACAGATGTAGTTACTGTACTATAATGCAAACTTTGCTAATAACATTATAAACAAATCTATTAACTAATTTCATTCTTTTAATAAATAATAACAATAAAACATTTACCATTTTCCAACTTTGGGAACCACTGCATTACATCTTTCATAATCCATGTTGATTATTTTCCCTGCAAAATAATAACATCTCACCACTAGGTGGAGGTTCCCAGGGTCCATAAATATCCGTTAGCCAATAGCGCATATCTGGTGTGATTTGTTGTGTAAAATCTCAATTTCACTGCATTTTGCCCTTTTTTTTTAATGCATGTCCAGTTGTACTGGTTGTACATTAAAACTGGAATGCCCCTCCAGAGGTAATTTCCTGTTGGAAACTGGAAGAATTTTGAATTCAAGATGACAACTACTCACTACAACTCAACAATAGTAAATAAAACTCTCTTACTTTTGTATTTCTCTATTATGTATTTCACATTTTGTCAGTTGTACACATATAGTACTTTCTAGTGTTTAAAAGAGGACGTTAAAATGCTGTTTCAAGTTCATCCATCCATCCATCCATCCATCCATCCATCCATCCCAGAGTCAGGTTGTTGGGGCAGCAGCTTGAGCAGAGGCCCAGACCTCTTAAAACACCATGTACAGTTATATATTTTATTATTTATTTCAAACATCTTGTTCCTCACCACTTTTTTTTCATATTCAACAGCAGAAATCCAGTTATAAAATCCAGAGTGTCTGAGCAAATCCATGAATTTGAACAGGATAATATAGTCCACTTCCTGTGTTTCATAACTGAGACATTTATTTACAGAAGTCACCAAAGGATTGTTTTATTCTAGATATAACCTAACAAGAAGAGAGGGGGCACTGCTTTCATTTTAAAAGATGTCCGTTACAACCAGAGAGTCACCGGTTTTCAATTAAAGTGGAAGTCCTAATTGTCATGGGACCCAGTCTGAGTCTGTGACATGAGCCTGAAGGGCCTGACTTCACTTCATTATCTCCCTCCTGCATGCATGGATTTTCTTTTACCTGTAGCCAGCAGCCACTCAGTGTTACTGTCACTCAATACTCCTCCGATAAAAGTGTTCAAGCAGGATGAATTGAAGGTGAACAAGAGAACAGAAACATTTACACTTGCTGCTGTGATTTTGTGAAGCGATGTTTGTTGTTGCACCACTTTTTCTATGTCGTTTGTTATTTATTTATTTATTCCCCCCGAAATATCCAAAAATCATTTATAGCTGGTTCACTCTAAATGTAAGGAATAAAAAGATAATTGATCTGCAAATGCAATCATGCAGGTAACGTTTGACATTTCAAATTAAGATTGGGATTATTTTTGCAGACTCTGTAACGAATGAATGACAATTTAATAAGAAGATTAATTTTTCATCCTGTTTAAAAGATCACGGGGGTTTGCTGTGTGACACCAGAGGATAATCCAGGAAGCTACTTAAACCATTATCTTCCCGGCCCACACATGTGTGCTGACGGAATAATCATTTCAGCCATTAAGCACAAAATATACATTAAGCTATAAATATTAATTCACTGACCTAAAGTAATAATATGATGCACAGGCTAATGGAGGTCACTATAGCCACAGTGTAATTAATTACGTCCAAATTAATCAAGATATTAGCAAAGAATGTGACAAATTTGGCGTTTGTCCTCAGCCTTCGCTTTCTACTAAATGTGTCAATAAACATATTTGAATATTTAGCACTTAAGAAAAATAGAATGAAATGTTTCCAAATTGTCCTTTATTGACCATGATAGAGGTCATAAAAGTATAGTCTGGTGCTATTTTTCTCCACATCCACAGTCAGCCGGCAGCTGTTTATGGTTGAGAATGTTAACAAAATAAAAGTTTACTTGAGAAAAAAAGTGCAATTTATTTTATTATAAAAAAAGTGCTTGTGCTTCTTGTCTGTTAATATTTTTATTCAGTTTTTAGCCATATTCATTTATAAAAAATCTCATGTTAGTTTTGGTCAGAGCCGCTACAGAGGATCCAAGGAGCCATATGTGGCCCCAGAGCCACCAGTTGCAGACCCCTGGTTTGCACAAATGAATGGAAGTTAATAAACTGCTCTAATAAGGATAGAAATACAAATGTGTGTGTGTGTTTGCGTGTGTATGAGTGATTAAGTACATTCCTTACTGCGAGCTAACCTTGCTAACAATCTGACACTGTGCAGACCATATACATTATTTAAGACTATTCCTACAACACAATCTTATTGTATTGTTACTTCACAATATTCTAATTAGACATAATGGAAACGTGTTCTCATTATTTGGGTTTGTTATTAAAATTTAAAGATGCAAAAGTGAATGATTTTGTTGAAGGCTGCGCACAATCTTGTACCCTCATTTATTCTCATTAAACTCATGTAAAACATGTCTGAAAACAGTGATTTGGAGTTGGGAGTATTTTTTCCCCCATAGAGAATATTGCAGCATTTTGTATGGTTATAAAGTGAAAGGAAGAATTGTCGCTCGTTTCCTTTGCATTTAGAAAATACCATCAGTTTATAACCCATAAAGTATGAAATAAGTGCTTAATCTTTCTTACTTCCTTGTGTTCATTTAGAATATTTTCTAGCATATTTACTCCTAACAGAGTTATAGAAAAACTCCAGTTGACAAAAACAAATGATGAAACAGCTTTAAGCCTTCCTTCCATGTCTGAGCTGTCATTGAACCCATCTGCTTGGCTATCTGTCACTATAAGAGCTACACACTGCAGACTGAATGAATTAGCACTTGTTTGTGAAGGGTGAAAATGTGTTTTGTGTGTTTTATAACTCTTTTTTTTTTTTTTTTTTTTTTTTTTTTTTTTAAAAATGGAACTCGTGTCTAAGAGAGGCCAGATTAAAAAATGTGGCAGCAGAAGATTTCATCCAATAACCTGACAGGGAAGGTGGCAACATCAAAGTTCAGCTTTCTCTGTGTTTAATTTGTTTTCCACTTGTTTCAAACACTATATATATGGTTCAGGTTTTCTGTTTCTATTTCTGTGACAAGTATAACTTTCAGTTTTATAAGACAAGTTTTACGGATCTTGGCATTTCACTTGAGTGAGAAAATAATGGGATTGATGCAATTTCTGCAGTACTGTGTCAGTTGTGTTGAAGAGGGAATGTGCAATGTGAAACTCTCTGTTTACCTGTCAGTTTACATTCTCTCACCTATATGGTCATGAACTCTGAGTAGTGACCGAAAGAACCAGATCGCATACAGGCAATCAAAGTAAGTTTTTATTTTTCCCCTGGATTTACTGGACTCTCCCTTACTGCACGTATCAAATTTAAGGCCTGTGGACCAAATTTGGTCTTTGTTACCATTTTATCTGACCCCAAAGGTGATGCAGTACTTTAAATGTAAAATAGTTGTATGGTTTCTTTTTTGGTCTCTGTAGTTAATATATTCCTTTTATGACAGTCAAACTGTCAAACTTTTTCTGTATTCTCTTCTTAATTAAAATAAATAATTGCATTTTAGTGAGGGATTTGTTTTATTATTATTATTATTATTTTACTGATTTGCTGGATTGTGATTACATGTATTTTCAATCAAGGGCGTAACTTTAGGTGTACCATTGGGGAGGTCATGCTTGAAAAGCCTGCATGTTGTTTTCAGCAATTATGCTTAAATGTTCATATATGACATCATGAATTTTTAAATGAAGTCAAAGTTACCTAAAGACAACAAGACAGTTGCATCTAACCAGTTTATTTCTATTGTGTTTGAGCAAATTATGTCATTTTTTTTTGGGGGGGCGGGGTCTATATTGACTGGATTAAATTATTGTGGGGGTCTTAACCCCCCTAACCCCCTGAAAATTACGCCTATGTCATCAATTAATAAGTGAAATAGTTATTTATAGAGTAAGACATAAAAAGAATGCTAACGATGTGTCTTTCTAAATGTATTTTTTTATGTGTTAGGTCTAAATGCTACATAAAACATAATTTGGAAAAGATACTTTAAATTATACATGAGTAATTTGTTTAGATAACATTTTTTTCACTAAATATTAATAGAAGTCAGCCATTGGCTTGAACTAAGTGGCCCCCTTGTGTAACTGAGGTTGACACCCCTGATCTAAATGAAAGGAAAAAAACTTGGCAGAAGAAAGGATCCAGGGTCCTCATATCTACAACAGGTAAAACACTGATTATTCATAACCTTCCCACAGAATTCCACTTCAACCGTGGAATGTGCTTCAGTCTTTATCTCTTCAATGACCATCACATTTGATCACCAGAGCAGAAAGCAATAAAAGCAATCTTTGGCTTTGTGCTACCATTTTGACCACTTTTTCACATCGCTGCACTTTATTTTTAATTTCATTTAAAAAAAAGTGAAATTGCAGAGAGCTGCAAATGAAGGAATTCAGCAGGGTAATCTATTTAACACTATTTCGTCTGCAATTAAAGTCAGCATGAGCTTCTCCAAAAAAGCACAGTTGAGTCAGTTCAAAGTTTTGTCCAAACTCCTAATTCAATCAACATTCTGTGGATCTGCAGTGCCATCTAGAAACAATAAACACATTATCTGCTGCTTTAAATGACTTGTCCACAAAAAGCATCGGTGCGTTTAATTTCCCACGGCACAATGTCATTTTAGCTCCTGACTCTCAGTGATAGTAACGGAGCTCGGTGCACGTTAAGAGCAATCATTCAGATTATATAATACGACTGTTCTTCGACGAGGCTAAAGGTGTGAAATGGCTGAAACGAAGCCAGCAGCACAGAAATGTAGATGCTAATCAGCAGGAGCGGCTTTAATATTATGTTAAACTGTGCAACGAATTATTCTTTCTTTTCTTATTTTTATTCTTTTTTTTTTTTGCACAGCATTCAGATTTTTTGAAGCTTGAATTATTCATGAGACTGTAAATGACTAACTTGAGACACAATTCTGCATTGAGAGAGAGAGAAAATGCAGTGTATGTATTTCCAGTTATTTCCATCTGTCCACTTAATCTGCACAGTTTTATTGGGCAGAGGGAAAATAAACAAACACAGCTGTAAAAAATAAGATCCATGTGGCCTTATGGGAATTTACTGGTTCTGGCTAAAAGCTTTCCTCTCCTTTAAAAAAACAAACAAACATTGTTTTTGTCTTTGTTGTGACAGGGTTGGTTTAAAGAAGCTACTCCTTTTTTTCTTTCTTTTTTCCTCAGCTGTCAGGCTGCGTCATTATTATTCAGATGTCGGCATCCCATGAGAAATCCTGTCATCGGAGGCTCTGTCGGCGGCTTTTGGTCGCCATACCTCTTTATTATACAGATAATTAAAATAACAAATAGTATCTCACCGTGTTTTATGTCTGGCCACTTTTTCACTAAGTGACAGCAAGATACATTCCACTTTTATTCCTTTTACAAAACACAAAATAGGTAAAGTTGATAGAAAATGCATCCAATGATACTTGTTCAAAACAGTTATCTTGTTTTATAATGGTTGGTTGGTCTTTTTTTCTGTACAACAGAAGTAACTGAATACCTTCCCACTTGGGTTATGAATAACCCACTCTCCAGTTACACTGTTGAGAAAACACTTTGGACAGGTATCACATTTATGGCATACTTTGAAGGAGTATTGACTGAGATCTCAAACCCTAAAATATTTGACAGTGTAGCTTTCAGCTTATGTTGTAAATGACTCTCAGTTAAACTCAGTATCTGTAACACTGACTGAGTTGTAGTCATTTCTGTCTTGACTAATGTTAGTTAGTTGTGCCACTTTAAACTGGACTGACTCCAAAGGTTTAACTGAAATCCACATCTAATAAATACTTTCTGAAATTTTCAATGAAATATTTTTGCTAACTCAGCAGTTATCCTGCACAATGTAAATAACTCTCAGATGCTACAACAGCAAAAATGAGTTGAAATTGTTTTAATGTAAATAATTCATTCAAATAATTACAATAAGACCTTTCCATTTTTACAATAAGACCACAGCTCTGTCTGTATTTAGCAACTCACAGAAAATCATACTCCCTTTCAAACTCAAAAATAACGTTTTTTTTTTGTTTTTTTTTTGCTCATCTAAGTATTTTCAGCAAGTGCTACAAAGAGTTTGTATGAGTTTTTTTTTCTTTACAAATGCATCCAATGTAGAAACCTTTACGCTTCTATCAATTTTAAGCTCAATGTTGTACACTTTCAGCTGTGCTGCATTCTGGATGGAAAAAACAAACCCAAATAGATTCATTCATTCATTAAACCACCTCCTGGAATGGTGGAAATGTCCATAAAGCAATGATGAAAAACATGTTACAGTTTTTTTTCTTTCTTGATAACACATGACTGTTGGTGATGAACACTACAGCTTACTGAGCTACTGAGAGTTCTACAACTCACATAAAAAAAGATAAAGGACAGCTAGTCAGTACCCTAAAACTAACCTAAACTCAATTTACACCTTGGATCTAAATCTAACCTCCCATCCCGAAATTAGCATCCGTACACATTGGGACCAGGCATTGGTCCTCACAATGTACATTCGGTCCTCAGAAGGCTGCCTTTTTCTGGAAAATGGTTCCCAAGATATAGCAAAAACATGCCCACACTGCAAAAACTGTCTTTCTAACCAAGTTTTAAAATCTTATATCCAGCCAAAAAAATCTATTTGATCTTGTTTT
>JAUBOC010000011.1:7277759-7291568 GCA_032275365.1 Anablepsoides cearensis
CCCCTCAACCCACCCCTGTTGGCCAGCACCAGAAGTGCTACAGTTAGCGGCTGCTGCTGCTATTTTTAACATGGCTGTGTGATGTGAAATTGACAACAACGAAAAGGTGTTTCAACAATAATAACAAACCCTTGTGGACATTTTGAGACAGTGATTAAAAATGTGATTAAAACCTTTTGATCTTGAGCTTGACTATTCATTAGCTGATTATCCAAACAGATTTTTCTCCAAAGAGCTTCCTACAACAGGTAAGATGCTCGTATATAACTTGCCCACAGAACCCCACTTCAAAAGACCTGAACTTGGTGTTTACACTGTGTATTAAAAGATAAACTCACTGATGCGCTGACTGCTGACTAATAATTTAAAGCTAAGAGTGGAAGCAGACCCAGAATTACAATTGCAACTTATTTTAAACGCACACTCTGACCCACGGCTCATGAATAAGGAAACACACAGCTCTAAAGGAATTTTAATAGGACTCAAAGAGACAATATATGCACAAAGGTTTACAAAGTTTACCATTTGCATTTAACAAGGATTGGAGTATCAAAGAAAAGTTCAAATGAATCTGAGAAACAATAAAAACAACTTTCTGCCAATTACGATCCACAAACACTTGCTGCAGAGAATACACAGAGCCAGTTTAAAGGTAACAGAGACATGACAGGATTAGACATTTCAGCTAATTCCTAAAACTGTTAACACGTATAACTAGTATACCCACAGCTGGTCGTAAACACTTGGACGGCTGTGTGATGTCGTATGAATAAAATATGAAATTCGTTGACTAACTTTTTCATTTATCATTAAACTCTGGTGTGTTTTCCCCTGAAGCTCAGGGGTTTCTGCACCATCAACAACTGAGCACATTAGCAAATGTTTTCATACACTGCAGTATGAGGCAATTTACTGTGGTTTGGAATGATCAATACACACAAAGACACACACACACAGTCTGAATTTCTTATTAGCCATGCTAATGCTTGTATTTAATGCTTTTTCTAGCAATGTTTAATACATAAAATGACAAAACAAAACTAGTTCAATACTTGATTACTGTTGGTCTGACTAGGTTGGATTGATGTGCTGCTAATTTAACTGGTGTGCTGCTATTTTCTACAGGTTAATTTGTTCACACTGCAGGTCTCAATTGGGAATTTTGGCTCAATCCCAAATATTTGGCTCAAATCTGATTTTTTTTTCGCTTGGACGTTTGTGTTATAAAATTCGACCTCCATCTGCAGAAGATGACATCACATTCAGCATGCTGTTTATGCTACATGTTAGCATGTATATAGCGCTTATAAAGTTGTTGTGCAATCAGAGCTAATATTATCCAATATGCTCGTTTAGTTCACGGTTTACATTTGAACCAGCCTCTTGTCGGCTACTCCGGCACAGAATTGTATTTTAGTGACAGTGATGTGCTGAAAGTAAAAATAACTAAATTTTCACTCCAGTAACTTTAGTATCAATGCGATGTAAGATCTATTTTATTTTCAAAATATTTCTGTGGATTCTCAGTCATCAATCAAAAGAAAAAAGACAAAGCAACTGGACATCTGTTCTGTAACTGCAGACATGCAGAGTTCAGAGATGTCATGTTTCATATAACGTGAACCCAGGAATGCCGATAAAACACAAGTAACATGAAGTAAAACCTAAAGGTTGTTTTAATACAGAGAACATAAGGGAGCGGCAGCAACAAGATACAAATTAACAAACCTTGAAGAGATGTGAAGCATGGACATGGCATGAAAACACACAATGCTAAACAGAAGGTGGAGTGAAAACTGACTGTATGGACAAGAGCTGATGAGGAGAGTGGAGTCAACTGGGAACTAAATGTTTTGTTATCTTTAGCTCAATAAAATGAAACACTCACATGCATACAGTTAAAGTATGTCTGACTTCACAAGGGGGTTCTTGATGGGATCAAAGAGCAACGCTGAAGTCAGGTTCTAAAGTGACATCAAGAAACTTGTGATCCACATGAACAGTTGACTTGCCTCTAAGATTAGCACAGAGCAGCACACAGAAGTATATGTACCATCATGTGTCAAGTGGATCTAAATGTCAATAAATTTTGGCCTCCTTGGATGAATAACAAGAGAGAATTTGTAGTTTTTGCTGTTCAGGGAATCCTAAAGGTCATAAGCAAATATTCATAATAGAGGCAATGGTTCTGTGTATGTGTGTGTGTGTGTCTAAGTGTGTGGAGCACTGAGGAAGAGGAAAGCCACTACTATCTGCTTGACATTTCTGTCAGTATCGTTATTTGAACTGCTGGGTAGCTTTGACAAATGCCACAGCTGTCACAGGCTCGATTTTAATTACACCTGACTGGGTTTTTCAGGAGCTCACGGATGAACTTAATTAGCTCACAAGCACTTGAGGTAGTTCTGCTGCGAGTTGGTGTAACTCACACAGCCTGCTCTGTGGCTTTCTATTGGCCTTTTTATTGGTCTCGCTCGACACAAATGGAGAAAATGAACAAATATGGGCAAAGAAAATAGACTGGAAGGACAGCAGGGGTCTATTTTCCCAAAATGATTTTAGACGCCACATAGGTTTGCAAAATAAAATGTACTGAGCAATGTCTTTGACCTAAAGGTTTTAATAGGAAAATGGCCTTGAATGTAAGAATATTCAGTGTGTGCTTGTCAAAAGGCACCCCTGTCACATCAGGGAGTAACATTTAAAAGAGGAAATAATTGTCACAAGGATAATTCTGGCCTTGCAACACTTTTGCCTGGGAATACAAAAACTATTGTGTGAGATTGCAAAAGTATTGTGTGGTAACACACAAAAGCGATACAAAGTAAAGTAAAAATCTTGCGTGGGAATGCAAAATAAAAAAATCCCCTGATGTCCCCTTGGTGACTCCGTAAAGCTGAGATTTTTCTTAAAAATTAGGCTAAAATATTCATTACAAATGTGTGTGGTAGTGTATTTGGGGCCTTGATTTCAACTCCCAAAAGTCAAATCTCACTGGTTTGTGTCTGTTGGAAACTAGTTTGTGACCCGAATTTGCAAGAAAATAGGTGAATTTTTTGGTGCAGCCTCACTGAAATTCACTCTCATTGAATCTCAGCCGAGAAAGATGAATGCCTTTGGGTAACCTAGAAAAAATTATTAGTGCTCTTCCTGGAAAACGTCTCGTATTATATTGTGTATTTGAAATTTAAAAAAAAGTTCTGTTGTAATATTAGAAAATACTCACACACATGCATGCACGCACACACAGAAACTAGTTGTGGCTATATGCTATTGATGACACCTCAGTTTCAGGTTTAGCACACTGACACTAAAGATAATACAGAGACCAGAGTCCCAGTAGTACTTCCCTTCAAATGACAAGGCCATACTGATGATTAAGTGGTTGTTCTGATTTAATGAACACAAAGCCATCCAAGTGGAAGGGCATTTTAATTGAAATCTCCTTCTGTTTAATAACTTAAGACATTCAAAGCGAGTCACTCCTCAAGAGATATCGCAATCTGAATGTGTGTCAGGTGAGGGAGTAATTCTATTTAATTTCCCTGCTCTGATCTTTACTCTTCTAAAAACTGCTGCAGTTTTTTTTTCTTTTTAGTTGCTCTTCTTTTAAGTGACACTGTTTTCTAACGCACCTCACCTCCCTTTTATTCACCCTCCTCCGGCATTGTCACAGATGACTGTGAAAATAGAATGTTGCTGTTGCTTGATTTCACCCACTTAACACCAACCGTTTCACAGAAGTTGGATTTTAAGTGGATCTGTTAGATAACCGAGGTAAGTCAGCCTTGTTGAGTGCAGCATCGTCATCCTTTTGGGATCAGTTCTTTGTTTTTTTGTTGGATTGTTATCACACGCTGCCGTCAGTCTTTTTGTTACCAAATATTGTACTAACCACTGGATGGATTTTAATGAAACACTTAGAAAATAATCAATGGATTTACCTAAAATGTTTAACTCTTAAAGGCAACCCAATTCAAGATGACCACAACAGCCAACTGACCGACCTGAACCTGGGGCCTTTTAGTTTGCAGGTTGCATGCAGGTGTTCTCTGGGTACTCCAGTTTCCCACAGACCAAAAACATGAATGTTAGGATAATTAGTAACTCTGATCTGTCCCTAGGTGAGTGAGAGAGTGAATGGTTATTTGTCTCTATGTGTCCCTGTAACAGCCTTGCAATCTCTCCAGGGTATACCCTGTCTTTTGCACAATGACTGCTGGAGTTAAGGGCCTAGCATTGTCGCTAACGTCCAGCATGATTTGCAATCGATCATTTGATACATGGTCATGTAGTGGCAGTAGGTTTGTTTTCGCACACACATTTCATGGCCCATGAGACTCACGGTCCAGAGCACAGGTTTCATCTCACTGGAGACTCCTTTCTGATATTCATCATTACTTTGGCTATAAATGTGTCACGGTTAAAGTGCCACACACAGGTTCCTCTGTGCTCAACATTGGTACTATGTCCATTCATTGGCTATCTTTATAAGTGTCTGCTTGCAGGTATAACAATCAGCTTCTGTAAGCGGAGTAGTCGTCTGCGGTTTTCAGTGTAAACAAACACACCCACGGACTTCTGACCAATCACGCAATACTTTGTTTGCCGAGGAGAAGCATGAGAGGGGTGTTTTATGCTGATAGATAATCTGAAAGGCATAGATTATTCTTTTCATGTTATTCTGGTTGTGGAAAATGGACCTGACTGCGCATGTGTGTCCTATATCACCCTGACGTATTTCCGCCTGGCTAGAAGCTAATATGTTGGTTAGTGATACAACATTCCTAAAGAGCTCAATATTATTGAAGCCTTGATGGTTTAAGTGTGGGAACACAGAGTGCAGTAACATCTCCAACAATTTTAAAACCTGGCACAGGTCCACTCTGGGCACTCAGAAGACACGTTTTGTATCTTCATTACGGAAGTAGAACGTCTTCTGTGTTTTAGGGAAAGTTTATAAATCTGCGTGTCAATACTTCTATTCTGAATAATAGCATGTAAATGCATGAATTAATTTTGTACCCATATAAACGATGCGCTTGGATAATTTAATCTGAATACATTTCTAATCTGATCATTTTTTTGCCTTCCCTGTGTTTCTTTGTGCCATCAATCACCTTCATATTTACTTCAGTACAGCATTGTTGGTTTTCATGATAGTCCAGTGAGCTTCTCTGTGATTTCTCCTTCTGTTCCCCTTCTGCCACAGTAGTGTTTTTTTAATTTTTTACAATATTTTCTTTTATTAAATTAGTACATTTATTTTTGAGTTTCACTAAGGGAGTCAACAGCTACAGCTAATCAATTAGCAGGAAGCTAATTACTACTAGCTAAATCAATTAGCCTATAAAAGGGCTGTAACTGTCTAATTTACAAATATTGAACTAAAATATGGTAGTAGAGAGTCATTCACAACTTATAGTCTGAGCAGTACCATATTGTGCAGAATCTTACTATGTTGCATGAAATTGTATATTATATTATATTTGACATAAAACAGCTCAGAATTTTTTTAACACTGGCATTAGATGTGATAGGCGATAATCTTTCCTTTAAGGAACTTGTTCAAAATAGATTGAATGTTGGTAATATTAAAGAAACAAACACACGAGTGCAACACAATACCAAAAAAAAAACAATAATTTATTTTCTTTTCTTTAGCAAAGATCACCATTATCACACATTTCACCTTGCTACAAATGCATCACATATGCATTACTTAATATTCGACCATCAGACATTAACTCAAAACTTACAGAACTCAGTTTAAATTTTCAATTTACAATGCTTCAGGTAAAAATGAGGCATATTGAAAGAATACTGTACAAGATACTGAACTATAAAGACTTTAGAGAAAAGGCAAACCATCATTTTATCAGTTCTAAAGTGTTCTGAGTCCTGCTCAGTGGCAATCATCCAAATACCAGTTTTTATGTGACTGCAAACATAGTTAAAAGCATTCATGGAAAGTCCTTGAATGATACCAAAGAAATACACAATTCATGAATAAGGCATAACAAAACCCTCTCAGTGGCATCTAGTTATACAGACAATTCATTTTGTTTGTGAAAACAGGTTGTTCCATCAATGCGTCATTCAGGTTTGGCTTTTAAGGCAATGATGAATCAAAGAGATTACTTCTGTAAAAAAAATACCAGCATGTAAAAGCTACAGGCAGATCTGTGTGTATTTGTAGAAAAAAGAAATCAAAATTAAAAGACAACAAAACTGCATATTAAATACTGCAGGTTAATGTAGAGATGTCAGTTTGTTCTCCTCATTACAAATAACAGAAAAAGTTAACATTTTGACGAAAAAAATATAAAAAAAAAACATTCGATTTTGAAATGAACTTAACCTCACAAAAAACAAAACAAAAAATAAACTGTGTAAAATCATTATTACAAATAAACAACATATTTTTGTAACATTGTCATGTAGACTTGTGGATATTTTCCTAAACAAAAGCAGCTGATTATTTCTTTTGTGTGTTGCTGTTTGGTGACATAAGCACTGACAAGAAAGGAACACACAGACTTAACAATCCCAATGTAGGTCAATATACAATAGGCATAATGATGTTTTGCTTTTTGTAACTGTTTAAGACTTTTGTAAAAAAAAATGTCTGAAGTAGTTTCCTGAGTTTTGTAAAGTAGCTGTCTGAGGAATCTGCACTCTGAATTAATGAACACTTCAAACTTTTTCTTATTTAGTTCCTAATCAATAAAAACAGTAAGAACTCATTTATAAATCCTACTTATTCTTCTCATAAAAGAACAAAATGTTCTGTTTTCCAAATATTCACCAGTAACATATTTCAATCTGATAAACAGAAAACTAAGTAATATTGGCAAAGAGACACTAGTTTTTGGCTTATAGTTCTGACAGCGACATGGTTCCTGCTTCAGGTGTAAACTGAGGTTATTCTGTGTAAAATTTGGGTGTTCATTTTTCCATCACATAACTTGTGCCCTAAACAAGTGGTTCCCAACCCTGGTCCTTGAGGAACACTATCCTGCATGTTGTAAATGTTTCCCTGCTTAAACTTAAACCTGCTTCTGAAGAATCTAAAGACCTGCTGAAGAGCAAGGAAACTACTAAAACATGCAGGATAGTGTTCTTTGAGGACCAATACACACTAAACTCCAAAGCAAGTTTAACTTAAGAAGGGTTAATTTAAAAGATCTGCCTCAAGTAACCCAAACAATATGCTCCATGATATGGCAGAATACGGTTTGTCTTTGTTACGCAGTGATGGAGCCGGCCGCGTCCCGCATTGATGTGAGGTTTCAGAAATGAAGAGAGCATCATGAACCCAAAAGTGGTGTGGAACAGAACTCAGCGGCTTTGATGTGGAGCATAAGTGTTGTCCTCATTTTGTTTTCAGAGCACTCAGTTTAGCGAATCTCTTTGTGCTTTTTTGTGCTAACAATTTGCTTTAAATTAAATGCAAAGTTGATGTGCGTCGCCATCAATCTTTCCTCAGTAATAAATGTATATGTTGTAGTTTAATCCCACTTAGATGTTCACGTGTTTACCATTTCGGCTCTGTTACTACCTAACTTTGCATCATCGGTGGGTTAGTTTGACTTCTGTTAACTGCAGAAGTCACACTGTCCTGGCTTGAGTTGTCTTTTAAAAGAGCTTAACGAGGATCTGTGCTCAGTGGTACAAAGCTGAATATCAACTCAATGAGTACAGCAAGGATTTCAGACTGCACATTCATGTAAAACAGACAGCGATTTATATAACAAAAATACAATCACAGCCATGAAGCTAGAAGGAAACCTGAAAAAATAACAATGAAAGCAAACTGATAAGCAGCCACATTATTAAAGCACAAGTAGATCAAACCAAAAGGTTATGTTGTTTTTATTATTGTGCTTCTGGTGCTGCCTTTTATTGAGACATGAAAATTTGAACCTTTTTTTCTGTTTTTAATACTCTGGTTGCAGTTAACTTGGGATTTTAACGAGCCTTTCTCAAACATTTTACGAGCTCTCTGCAGAGCTGAACGTGAAAGCACAGGCAGGCAGTTTGGTGAACGTGCAGCACTTTACGCTCAGATGCTCTCCAGACTGCAGGAAATCTTTTATAGGTTATAAGTTTATAAGTTGTTGTTATGTTAAGTTTCTGATTTGAAAACAGTTTTCAGGAACAACCCTTAAACTGATCATACTGTGTGTGTGAATGTGTGAATGTCTCTAAAGCGCTTTAGGGTCTAGAGGGACTTGATAAAGCACTCTATAAGTTCAGTCAATTTACCAAAACAACGTAAATTCTCAATTCTGCTATGTTCTCTGTCATAAAAAGGCGTCTCAAAGTCATAACTGTTGGACTAGAACAAAAAACTCAAAATGCACAAATTATTACATTTTTTGTTTTTTTAAGTGACACTGAGAATATGTGATATCTAATCTAGAATGTAATCTCCTCTGGAGCAGGTTAGGGTTTTAGTAAAAGTTGCTGCAATAACAGACCCAGGTAAAACTTTTTTCAGCTTTGTGACATAAAAATCCTAAACTTGAAGTGACTTTGGTAAACAACTAATCCTGCTTTGGATTAAAGGGCTAAGGGAAGGTGAAGAGTTGAGGACCTGAATGCAGATAATTGTCCAGAGACATGAATCCATAAGTGAATTTCTTTATAATGCTAAATCGAACAAAGGGTGCTTCAAAAGCACACAAAAACAACATAAACCTAAACTAGTAAACTCTTAAATAGTTAGATGAAGGCACACCCCAAAGCAGGACTAGAACTATAAAGGCAACATGAGGAACTCAAAACTGAAACATGGAAAACGGGCTACAAATACATGGGGAGGTGGCAAGATAGAAACAGATGTGCTGAAAAAAAATTAAGATAATCTGAGGCAGACAAAAATCAATACAATAAAACAGGAAATTAGCAACGAGAGAACAGCAGTGATTAACAAAAAAAAAGTAACTTTAAGCCAATAAAACCCGGAACTGTGACACATTGTAGGTTTTTGTCCAGCTGTTTTGGTTTTAACCTACTGTTCAAAGATACTAACTTCAGTCTGTTTTCCTGTATTCATTTTTTTGCACTGCAATAAAATAACAACCTGTCCAGTGTGTAGCCAGGCCCCCGGCTGATCATTTAAACGGAAGTCTCTGAACTGGATCCAACAGGTTCCCAAAGAAAGAAAAAAAGCAGAAAGAGTTTGTTTAGAAATTAATATTTGAAAGTTAAAAAATATTCTTTATGGTTATGTTCACACTGCAGCTCTTAATGTTCAATTTAGATTTTTTTTGCTCAGATCGGATTTTATTGCATGGCAACATGCATGCTTAGGAAAAATGCTTGACGTCACACGCATGCCGCTGTGTTTCAGGAAGTAAATATGGATGCTACAGATATCTGACCTGCTTGTTTTGGTCCAGTGTTTATATTTGATCTTGCCACTTGATGGCTCCCTTGGCGCAGCATTGTAAGTTTGGAATGTGAAAAAAAAAAACGTAATGATGATAGAAACAAACTCAAGTATTAATTCCCATCACATTAGCATCAATATGGTCCAACAATTAATTTAGTATCATATGTTGCTGTGGACTCTCAGTCATCCAGGACATGGAGAATAAAATCAATTCGCTCAGCCCTACTTCCCTGACATTAAAGTCAAACAAAGTGTGACACAATATTTAGACTGAAGTCACTTTAAAAAAACACCATATAACTATATTATGTAAAACATAAGAAAATAAATAGGGTTTAGTTTGTAACTGCTCGATTATTCAGAATTCACCACTGTATGCAAGATGATTTGGAAGTTTGTTCTTCATGAATTCTGATACCAGACAAGGGATTTGAACCAGGGACCTTCCAATCCCAGACATTCAGGCTGCAATAAAAAATATCTGACATGGGTTAGGAAAAAAAGGGTTTTGGTTGCATTTGCCTGCAAATTGGATTTTGGTTTTTTGATCAAAAGCATTTGTCTAATCATTTACAGAGTTCCCCATTATAAAACACCTTCTTCTGCCTGCCTGTGATTCTTCTAACTGAAACAATATTGTGTTACTGCTTCTGAAAAAACAATACACAGTAGCTTTAACAGGTAAATGTGGAACACGTTTGTTGTATCCAAAAAGTAAAATAATGTGAAACAGAGAAAATAAATCTGTGTTTTAAGATGTAGTATTATGCAAAATTGACTTTTTTGAGCTTTATATCATGTTATAATGTCATGAGTGTTGCTTTGACTCATTCAAGCATGTTTGGGAAATCCTCAAATCTCCTGCAGTACCCATGTGGAGCTGCCTGAACACTTGCTGGTACAAAGCACCGCCTATTTGGACATAGCTCCTCCCTGGAGCTCAGTCTGCAGCTGAGTTCCTGCCTCACAGAGCACATGTTTCCCGAGACATTGTTGTAAAAAGTGCTGAAGTGGGAGTGTCCCAAACGGTAGGAGGTTCTTAAAGAGACAGAGGTCAATTTCAAGGCGTTTAGATCAAGATTAAGTCAAATTTATTTTTAATATATATACAGCACTTTCATAACAACCAAAGGTAACATAATTACTTGGTTATGGTTCTGGAAAATACATAATACCCCCTCTTTAAAATTTGATAACAGACTGCATCCTGTTTATTCTTTTTTTCTTAGTGGGAAAAAAAGTATACAAAGCTATGAGTGAAAATGCAAGATATGTGTGCCTTTTCAGATTTAGGTTTGTACTCTTATTTAACTCAAAAGCAAAATAAACAATTAAAAATTTGACTTATGAGAAATATGATTGAGTTAAACTTGGATATTGTTTAAGCTGCTTTACATGATCAAACATGGATGTCATAAATTTTAGTTTTTAAAGCAGGTACAGAACATCTGTTAATTTAAAAAGTAAAATATCAACTTTAAATACTAAAGCAAAAAGGGCAAAAAAGAAAGATGAATTTCCTTTCTTCTCATCACTGATACAAAAATACACCAAAAGAAAAAAAAACCTCAGTTTCTCATACAGCTGGCTTGAATAATAAAGTTCCAACATAAATATGAAAATAGAATTGAAAAGATAAACATGTTTAGAGTGAAAACCTAAAATAACTAAGTTTTCGTAGTTTCTTAGAAAATATTTTATTTTCCAACGAGTGATATGAAAAACAGGTTTTGAAAAACATCCCAAAAATGTCATGATGCCACTGATAAAATTTACGTAAAAAAAATTAGTTTCTTTTGTTTTGAGTTACAAAGTTTGAAAAGTATTCATATTGTCCTCCTAAAAACGCCGCATTTAACGAGGCGAGTAGATCATACCACATGGGATAGCTTGTGTGTTTGTTGTTTTATACAGTAGTGACTGAAAGGAAGGCATTGTGTACCTTTGCTCCCTCGGGGGCTTTAGTACCATGAGTCATCAGCTCCTGAATTGTCATCCAGTTATCCAAGATCTTCTTATTGCGTTTCTTTAGCATCTTCTTGTGGCTAAGCTCTATGATGCTGACTTCCTTGCGACCCTCGCTGCTGCTTTGAGGGTTCTCCTTCAAACTTTCCAGCCGACTGCGCTGCATGAACTCTCGCCTCCTCTTCTGCTCTTTTGCTCTGACCAGGTGCTGTTTCCTCTCCTCTTTGCTCCAGTACCGTCCCATCTTCATCTCACTCATCGCGTCATCATCCGTGGTCATCCCCCCACTTCGCTCCTCTTTAATCTTTAAGGCTCGCTCCCTCAGGATCTTGTCGCGCACAGGCCTCTTGGTGATGTAGCGGGTGCCGTCGCTGCGGATCTTGACCTTCCACTCCATCTTTGGCTCGTTGGTGGGTCTCTGAGGCTCTTTGCAGACGCTGAGTAGGCTGAGCTGGCTCTGAGCGTACTCCACAGCCGAGTGCTGCTGGATCAGCTGCATGTAGCTCTGATAGTGGCGGGCGTGAGCTGGGATGCTAGCCTGCCTCTGCTGGGAGCTGTGGGAAGGAGAGAAGTAAGGAATCCGGGAAGTGCACTGGTTTAATTTGCCCTTGCTGTCATTCTCAGCCTGAGGAGTTTGTTCTGTTTCGGAGGGATTGCTGTGGTCGGGGCTGCTGCCTTTACCTGGGACTGGGGCGTGGCAGGCCGGGACGGGGCTTGTGCTCAGAGAGTGACCGGCAGCAAGGCTGCTGCAGAGGTTCCTCTGGTTGGTGAGACTCACCACTCTTTGGAGCGAGTGCGTTGGGGAGCGGTCCATGGCCAAAGGGGTGCTCCGTGAACTCTCTGCAGTGTTATAGGCACTGGAACTGTCCTTGTCAGATTTCTCCAGCCTCTCATTAATGTCTACCAGTTTACCTGTCATGGACTCCCCACGGTTGGGGCTTTGATTTTTGACAGAGGGAGCAGAGCGTCCAGTTAAAGGAGACTGCTGACCCTTCCGAAGCTTATGGGCCTGCATGATGTTCTGACACTCCAGTTCGATGCTGCGCAGCTCCTCGTTGAGCATCCGTAGTTCGTGTTGTACGTCATTCTGCTCCCCCATGTTGCACTCGATGGTGCTGCGGCGGCTGTAGAACAGGTCATACTCACCACTGTTACGGATCTGACACTTTAGCTCCAACAGCTGCTGGAAGCGATCCCCCTCTGTCTCATCATTGTCCTCGTCTGTTTTGTCTTCCAGCCGAGTGGCGCTAGTGCTACAGTGTGTGTCCTGACTGTCTCTCAGGCACCGAGAAAGGCGTCTCTGGATTTGGGCCAAGACGTTGTGGTCTGAGCTTTCCATTCTGTCTTTTAGACTTCGCACACTGTCCTTATAGCAAGGAAGGGTTGAACAGGTGGGCCTGTCGTCGTCTTCTCTCTGGAATGAATTAAATAAAAAAACTTTAATTTTGACACTAAAGTATAGTTTTATTTTCTATTCCACTGCATTTCCCTGAAAAAGGTGATGCTAAAACTTAAATGGAATAATTTATACATTTAACTGCAAATAACATCAAAAATGTTAGTAGTGCTGTAGATCAAAACAAAATCAAACACAAGTTCAACCATATCTGTAAAAACTTTAAAAAGTAGAAATCCAAAGTGTTGCATCAGTTCTTTCATCAGCATAAACTTTTAAAGACAGTGTTTGGGATGCTGTCAAGAACACAGCATGATTAATCCCAGTCTTGAACAACACATACACAAAATGGCATCACTTCAGGAGGATAACTTTATTTTTATTATTTCAAAAGTTGATTTTTTTACATATGAAATTCCATTCTACATGGATTACAACAATAAGGCTCCTCAGTAAAACAATCCAGGAGCTAAACTGAAGTGTTACAGTTGCTGCCATGTCAGCCTTTTGTTTTTGTAAACAAAATTGTATGATTTCACTCTAGCTTCTTATGTTCAGTCTGCATTTTGGGTCTAATGCCTTAAAACCTGACATTAGGAGCTGAAAATTATTAATTTTTATTCTGTTTAAATAGATTGAAAACAAGAAAAATTGATGTATTTATTATGTAATGTAAATGAGTATTAGTTAAGTACATATATATGTATTTAATAAAAATTGTATGTAAACTTTACAGCGTACAATTCAATGTAGTTTGACATTTTTGAATATATTGTATAATGATCTAATTAGAACTATATATATATATATATATATATATTAGGGGTGTAACGATACATAAAAGTCTCGAGACGAGACAAGACAAGACACAGTACTGAGTTTGCGAGACGAGACGAGATTTTAATATTAGTTTCAAAAAACTTTAAAGATGTATTTTATGCTGCAAAAATGCTTTTATTCTGTTTAACATTTTTTTTTTATTACAAATCAACTGATATCTTCCTTTTTCTCATTTCTTGAATCTCCTTAGACCTTGGATCAGTGCTTT
>JAUBOC010000011.1:7296714-7320066 GCA_032275365.1 Anablepsoides cearensis
TTTTTCTGGATTTTTGTTTTAGATTCCATCACTCACAGTTGAAGAGTACCTATGATAAAAATTACAGTCTTCTACATACTTTGTAAGTGGGAAAACCTGAAAAATCAACAGTGTATCAAATACTTGTTCTTCACTGTACTTTTATTTTATTGCGCCACACTCCTTTGGTTTGAATAAAATAAACACTGAAGAATCATGGCAAAAGAGAAAAAAACAGATCAGTGAAATTTATATTCTGCTCAGCTCTTGAAGCAAACACCTTTCACGGTCTGAGATGACTTCAAATAAAATATAAGGGAAAGTTGAGCAGACTGGTGAGCAGAATCCTCACAGCTTCTAAAAAGTTGAAGAAAAAAAAAAACAAAAAATAAAAAAGCAAGTCTTGTTTTTATCAGAGGCTAGCTTGTTCAGGTGCGTTGACGCAAGCTGAAAAACATCACATCATAAAAGCACTCTTTTTATGTCTTTTTATCCTTTGTCTTGGCGATCAGCTCACTTTGCCAGCTGACAGTGTAATCAAGCAGTTAGATCATCTGCTCAGAATTGTGATTTATGTTTGATGAGACTTTAGGTTTGAAGTGCTGCTACATGCATACTAAAACAAATCATAAATTACACAATAAGTATTAAATGTCACAACAGATTTATACCGAGAAATGCAAAAGTCTCAGTTGTGAAAACATTTCACTGGGGTCCTCTGATCTAGAAAGATGATGATTGTTAGTTTCTACAACAGAGAATAAAATGTAAATCAGAAACTTCAAAGAAACCAAACGTCAGGAGAATATGCATAAAGCTTTTGCTGCAGTAGAATTAATATTTTCCATTTTTGAAACAGCTAGCAATCACAACTTTGGTGTTTGGCAGGAAAAACAGCAAGCAGGGAAATAATTTATGCTTTTTACAAGCATTTACAGAAACAATGACGCTTGGTAACAGAAAGAGAAATCCTACACTATGGGCAAAAATTACAACTTTCCATTTATTCACTAATCTTTTTTTAAGGGACACTTAGGGCTACATACTCAACAGTGAGCAGTAAAAGTTTTACTATATTCATTTTCATCATTTTGTGTTATTAGCATCTGCTGCTGAGTTGCGCAGCAGTGATTCTGGCATCTGCAGAGAGCACTATTTTGCTGTGTGTGGTTGTTAACAGAGAGCACTGTGCATGCCACAGACACTATACATTATATTTTTATACTCTGCAGCTCTTTTGAGGGCCATAGAAAGTGAGTTTAGTTGTAGAATAAAGTAAATACAGTAAACATTTTTTTTTGCATTGTTTGTATGTAAAAACCTTGTCTTGTGTATGATCATTTGGTGCTTTGATTAAAAAAATACTTTTGTGAACTAAATATTACACATCAGTTCAATAGTTTTAGGTGATTTCTATCCTTAAACTGCAGTGCACCTACTAAATGTAAAAATAAAATCAATGTAAATAGATTTTTTTACATTACAGTGCTAAGCCATATTGATTCTAAAGATAATTTTGTGATAACCTAATTTGAATTCACAGTATTTGTTCAAATGCACACATACTGTAAATTAGAAATACTTGGAGGACAGAAAAAAGTGAAAACGCATAACTTGATGTCCTGATGCATCTCAGTAATCCAGGTAGAAAAATCAAAAAGAAAAAAAATATGTAAGTCCTCTGGACGGGTTCTTCTTTAATGAAACGTTTCGTCTCTCCTCCAAGAGACTTCTTCAGTTTCAGGAGTTTTAGGTTAACCTGAAACTCCTCAGATTGTGGAAAGCAAATTCATTTGTTCTTGTGTCAACGGTTTCCATCTCTTGACACAATATAGTAACAATGATCCTTCAGTAATCAAAATAATCACACATTTGTGTTTTATGACCCACAGTGGGATCCCAACTTTAACTTTGAGAATCAATCAAGTACAGGATACTAGAGTGCAGCAAAGTGATTGGAGTGCCTACAGGGGCCTGTCTGGTCAACATTTCTTAAGTCCAGATCAGGAGTGGGCAATCCTGGTCATGGAGCGCAGCTATCTTGCTTGTTTTGCTTGTTTACCTGCTCCATCACACCTGGTTCAGTGATTAATTCACTTCTTTCTTCGAGTTCTGCAGAAGCTTAATACCCGTTCACTCAAATCAAGTGTCCTAAAGCAGAGGAAGAAGTTAAGCATGCAGGAGAAGACCAGGATTGCCCACCCCTGCTCTAGGTGGTGCTCTACTTCTTGGCTTGTTTTTATGTCCTCTTTTACCTTTTGCGCATGGGTGGTGCTACATGACTAGATCCTTAAAGACCTGGGAGCTTTAAGGTTCTGAACCGTATTGTAACTGTTCCTAGGACTGCACTCTTCAGTGATTCAGTGACATCTGAGGTTGTTCTTGAGATTTACTGGAGCCATCCAGTTTTGGGTTACATGTTCACTAACACCACTGAGGCCTCAATATTCTACAACTTCTCTACTTTTTCTTTTAGTCTGTGCTATTTCTTGAGATTTGCATGTTCCTTCTTGATATTACAGTCACTTTGGGTCACTACATTTTACACCGCTGCCATGTACCTTGTAGCATGGAAGTCATATATTGCAGCCAACTGAATAATCCAGTAAACCCCCTTAACAGCTGGTGCTTGGTATGTCTGTTAAGGGATAAACTTTACAGTGCAACTAAAGTTCAAATTCCCACATATCAAAATGTGTCTGGCCCAGTTCTGACCCTCGCAATGCACTAAAGTTCAGCCCAGATATGACAAAGAATAACTGCTATGGTGGCCCAGATGTGGTTTGGCAGAGATCAGTGCCACATAAACCAAGCCACTATTGGGCCAGTTGTGGCATATCATCTTAAAAACAGTGACATCATTGCATTGATGTAAACAGCTGTGATAAAAACACAAATTTATTTTTCGGGTCATCCACACGTTTGGCTCGCACTTTTGCAGAAACATCTTCAGCAGTTTTCGTCAGTGTCCAGCAAAAGGACTGCTGAAGTCCCGAACTCACCTCACTAACATAGATGGCCACGTCCTCTTCTTCATCCGTCCGATAGCACAAAGTGAGCCCTAATTTCTCTTGACAGCTGAGTCGACACAGTTCAATTTCCTATACAAACAAAAAAGAAAAAAAAAATACATGAGTGTAAAATAAGAAGCTATTTGCTGAGACTGAAAACTTCAAAAGCCTAAACAGCAAACCTTTCAGCATACAATAACAGAGGCTGCAAAAAAAAAAAAAAAAAAAAACACAATAAGAAGTGGCTCCGCTGAAGATCACACAAGGTTTTTAGGTTCTGGTGCTTGTTTTGTGTTTTGCTTTTAAACTCTTAACTCTGAAGGCTTTTTGAGTCGGAAAGTGTTTGATCATGAAAGACTTGCTTCACTTGGGGGAGTTTGACTGAGGGGCTTTGATAAATGTCTGACAACCTCTGGTGTTTTTCTTTTTAAGCCTTTTAAGTTATAGACTATTATGTTACAGTCTAATTAAATCAAAGCCAGGACATATATGCTGTAGAGTTGTTTGTCTTCTTGTGTAGTGAGATCAACAACGTAAAGTGTCATCATTTGAGTCAATAAGGATTCTTAATTTCGGTTTTTAATACAATAAATAAGCTTGATAAGAAATTTATAATTAGGCGATTTCTTGCTTCCTCTAGAGTTTAATGTCCAGAATCCACTTTTCTGCAACTCCGCACTTTCAGTTTACCACAACAGATGCATCACGACACCAAAAGCACCCACCGACCTGCGCCCATTTTCGAAAAAACCTGAGACATGTCAAGGGGTGTTTGAGAGAATCAAGTGTGAAATGGCCTCCACCTCCCAAGGTCTTCATTAGAGCAGAAACACACCGTCTCTCAGCAGCAGGAGCGAAGTGGTTGAGTGGAGAGGAGGATGGAGGGTGGAGAAAGAAATGAGGTGGCGGTGAGGACTGTGGCGGGGCTCACAGGGGTCTCGCTCATAAAAAAAAAAAGAGGTTCATTTTGTCCGTGACATGTGCAGGTTGACTGGTTACACGTGTTAGATGTAGCGTGGCTTTGGGGAAGGGGAATGAAGAAGGGGAAAGGGGTAAGATGAAGGAAAAATGAGGGGGAAAGGCCAATACCTGCTGCCTAGGTTTCAATTTTTTTTAGCTGTTTAAGATGTCTGATGTCTCCTCACACACATTCAAAGCTTTATCATCATTTTCTCATGCTCTCGTTTGGGTTTAATCTAAAAAATGTGCTAAATACTCATTCTTGAAAATAATCCCTGCATCTTTTCTTTTTTTTTTTTTTTTACAAACCTTTTACTCACACATACACTCAACAAAAAACAGAGTAAATGCTTAGCAATGGCATCATCCGAGGCTGACGTTTCATCATATTTTGACAACCTCCACCTGATGTGGGGCTTTTTAGAGTTTTATCTGACTGCCTCAAAGGCTGACAACTTCAAATTCCAGCGGTTGAAGTAGAAGACGGCGCGAACGAGGGAGGCTTTGATGTGACAAACTTCACAAAGTGCGCCGTAATTCCCAAACTGCTATTAGAAATGTGTCTAATTGTCGGGGCGAGTGGGAAATGTTTGCCGCGGCGGCTCGCTTCCAGAAGCGCCAGAGGACCGTCGTGGCTGCAGCAGAAGCCGGTGCACGTGTGAAGTCGTGGAGGGGGGGGTTATCGTTGGGAGATGCGGGAAATCACAGGCGAATGTTGCAGAGACGTTTCTAAAAATAAACTGCACAAATTAAATGCCGAGAGCAAGGCAGGGAGGAGGTGTGAGCAGGTGCTGCGTGATCCCTTATCTGCAAAACAGGCTTAAAGTTAGCTCCAACTCATTAATGATTACAAGTCGTACAGGAGACCTGTTTTCAAATGATCCGAAATGAAAAGAAAAAAATTACAGATTGCGCACAGTGTTAGGCTTTTCTTCTGTCTTAGAAGCTTTTGAGCTTTCATGCTTTAAGAAAATATTGTGGGAAAAAAACACCCACTCACTCAGATGCCTTTGTAAAAGGTGGCTGTCTCCTGAACCATTAAAAACACATTCACCAATCTCTGCCTCTCATCTCGCCTTTTTGATTCCCCCCCTCCCAGACTTTCTCTGTTTTCCCAGCAAGCTCTCTGCCTCTCAGGCAGGAGATTGTGCAGAGACACGGGGACGAGGGCTGACAGTAAATTAATGACTGTGATGGCATGATTAAGAGGAAGATTGCTGCCCGCCATCAAAGCACATTGGATGCTGTCATAATAATCGCGCCTTTGATTACCGGTAATTGAAAAAAAAAAAAATAGTAGTGGCAAATGTGTCGATGGCTAGCACGGGCAGAAAAAAAAAGAGAGGAAGAAAATTTTTTCAAGCATGGAGTACTTCACTTCCTCAGAACTCATCAAAACTAATCAAAGAGATGGTCCCTAACACGGTCGGTCCCGTGGCGGCACGCACATCAAGGTTTTCCCAGGAAATCCACAATGTTAGACTGTGAAATTGCAGCAATAAGACATGGCCTTTGTAGTCCAACAATCTAGAAGATCAAAAAGGGAAAAAAAAGAAAATGATTTAACACACTCGTGGTGGAAGATAAATTCATTTTCCACAAAAGGAACAATTAAATTAGACTTTTAACAATTTTATATCCCCTTTTTTTTCTACTTTCTTCCTCAAAACATGACTAACTTTAAAGTCTGACGTTGGGATTTTTCAGTTGAATTCTGGCTGATTTTGTTCAAATTTTATCTCCTGGATAATGAAGTCCCTAATAAAAATTTAAAAGCTTCAAGTTTCAACTTAAGTTTCTTGTTTGTCTTCTAATAAAGCATATATCACCTTGTTGCAGTGTACACTTCATGGTGCTGAATTAAAAAAAAAGCATTAAAAAATATCAACATCATGCCACAGTGTGTGGTGGAAGGACCTAATGCAGACACACAGGAGGCAGCAAACAAATAAGCCGGTTGGCTGAGCAGTGAAAACAAACCTTTAATATGATCTAATCTGAGATACAAGTAATCCAAGGGAAGCGTTGTCAAACAGGGAATTTGGCAGATATAAACAAAGGATCTAACAATGATCTGAGGAAACCTGGGGTATGTGTACGCTGAATATGTGATTGTATGCTGTGAGGGGATACAGGTGGGCTGATTATAATATGGAGCAAGTAAACTGGAAGCAGTAAAATAAGGGTACTCAGGACATCTATAGATAATGGCAAGAACAAAAGCAGAACTGAATAACACAACCCAGCTAGTATAAAAAAATAAGAGAACAATGTAGTACTACATAAAACCAAAACATTTGTTCAAAAGTCAAACTGTGACACCTAACCAAACATAGCACTGAGACCGAAATATATTTGTAGAAATTAGGGTTAATATAATGAGTATTGGTGGCCATTCTCTTTTAGGTAAATTCCAACTATCAATCATAAAGGCAAAAAAAAAAAGGATTTATTATTATATTTGATGCTTGTCAGTCCTCCTTGTATTTTGGCCCAAGATTAACATCTTTATCCCTCTAGTTCTCACTTAGCTTGATTGGTGTTCAGCCAATGCATTCCCAACCGAGACAACAATCAGCAGGCTGCATAACAAGTTCTCATGTTCAGTCCGGTGCTCTGGCCCCAAAATACCCCTTAAAATCCCTACATAGAAACTGCACAGCTTTTTGCTCAGTCACAGTTCAGGTGTCAGTGTGGGCTTTGGTATTACACTCCCTTACAAGTAAACTGAATCTAGACTGGTATCACGATCATTTATTAATAGCTGATATGGAGCATTTAATGGGCACGCCACTAAAAGAGGTAACTAGCAATAAAATGAAAAAAAGAAAAGGAGTCAGTCTGGTACGACAGAAAATCTAATCCAATATGAGCCGTTTCAACTGTGTTTTCAGCTGATGTAACTACAGCCGTGCTTACATTTCCCAAGTTGTAAAATCCTGTTTCAAAGTGTAATAAAACAGCTCTGCAGCGCGTTAACATAAGATAATCTCCTTACCCAACCAGCTGTCTTGGCTTGTATTTCATTTCTCCGCTCTGGCTTTTATTGTGTTTTAATGCGGGAATGTTTCTTTATGACTGGGTTCATTATCATGTGCAAGAAATTTCATAATTCACAGACAATTGATTTACTTTTAAAGGATATTATGACTTGGCTTAAACATCTACGGTGGATGTAGAGATTATTGATACAGATGTTTGTTAATATGTTGACGAAACTTAAGCTTATAGCCTAGCTGTATACATTTATCACTACATACATATAAAAATCTTCATTAAAGCAATGGTAAAATATTATGTTCATATTGATCTGGGCTTCATGAAATTTAATAAATTTTGGGTTTATAAAGGACCAGATTTGCAATCTAACAGGTAGTCAGAGCTGCTATCCTAAAACAACTCAAATATATGTTATTTTTTTACTTCTTACTTTATTTTTTTTACTAACCCTTTACTTCGTCATAGGTACAGAGAATTTCATGATTATTTGCAGATTAAAATAGCTGTCAGGCTCATGGGGAACTGGACCCGAGAATGCAGACCCACACAAGGAGTTTGAGAAAAACTAAAATATTTATTGACAAAAACAAAAAGCAGGTGTAGCATAAGAAAATACAATACAACAAAAAGCAATATGAGGGAGAACAAGACAGGGCATGAAGCATAATGAATGACTGCAGGGAAGTTAAGACAGACAGACTTAATAAACTATAGGGCTGATGGGGAGATTGGGGACAGCTGACCTAATGGTAACAGGGAACAGGTGTGGGTGAGAGTGTTAGGACAGAGTAGCAGAAGCTGACTGACAGAAACACAAGGAGGCACTGGGAACAGACAGAGCACAAAGAAAATACAAAAAAATAATTAAATAAATCAATAAAAAAATCACAGGAAATTAAATATAAACAACAAAAACTGAGATTGTGACATCAGCAGCAGCTACCTGTAGCACGTCAATTTCTGCATGGTTATTGGAATATTTCTACTAGAATGGCCATTAGTTGGTCATTTCATTAAGAGCTGAACTATGTTTTTTAAATCAACAAGTCAGATATTAATTGTTCATAATCTTTCTACAGAAGTCCACTTTCAATAATCTGAGCTATTCCTTTAATAATATCCTGGCATATGAGAAAAGTGACTTTGAATTTGATATTTTCTCATTTTTATTATAGCGAAGTGCTTTTTACCCCCCATAACATTTACACCAAAGAAAATTTATCCTTGATTCTCTCCTTCAGCAGAGATCATTTATACTGGGAAAAAAGGCTTTGCAGCTCGTGCCTCCATCTCGCTCGCAGCGGTTTCAGCTGTCATACAGTAAGTGGGGCTGCATTACGCTGGTGCAAAAACCCCCATCGAGACGGAATCGTTGCGGGCCGCAAAGCGTGCACAGGGTAAAAGGATTTGTTAATAGCAATGAGGCATAAACAGATGCTTTAATATTTTATATATTTTGGATTTGACATTGGGGCCTCTGCAATCCAAGCGGCTGCACAGATCTGTTTAGGATGTGAGGAGACAGCTGAGGCTCGGTGGTTTGAAGCGTTCAGAACAAATTCAAATTAAACACATAGAAAGAAGGGGGAGTTTGAGCAATCATCATACATCAGACCAGTCTGAGGCCTCGCTCGGTATATGCTCGCACGCCAATGGCTCGGAAATAAGGAATATTGTAGCAAAGCAGCAAGCAGAGACAGTGTGTGTTAATCTTGTCCTGTCGGTTGAATCAGCACATTTGTATCGTTTTGTGTCAGAGAAGAACGATCCATGTACCCTGCCCTACTGATGTTGTTCTGGTCCTCACACACAAATAAATATGGAGACTCGAGTAACATGTTGTTTTTCTGACTTTTAAAAAAGAATTTGTATTAGCATCTGCCACACAGCTCATTACCAAGGTACGATCAGAGTCAAAAATGCTTGTTAGGTTTTTCTACCCGAGTTGTGAAAACAATTAGCAAATTTCTGGCACTACTTCCCTTGTCACTTTGTGTTAGAAAAAAAAAACATGAAAGCCTGGCACCATTTCCCATGATAAAAAGTTGTATTCCTTTTATGCACGCATAAAAGGAACATGTACTGTGTGCAAACTGCTGCATAACTTACGTATCCCTGTTATATAACTTAGCAACGTGTCAATATATGCTGGAAATGTTGTGACTCTACAGTATTTTGGGCTGACATCGTCACAATAACTCATGTCGTAGTCTATAAACATGCTGATAACTCATTCAAAATTTACACCTAACTTATTAAACTTAAACCAGCATGTTTCCCATATTTTATTTTTATAGCATAAGTTGTCTCAAACAATATAATGTGTCAGCATCATAATTTCCTAAAAAAATATGAAATAAAAAGTCATATAGGCAAGTTTCAGATTAATATATAGCTCAAATAAATATCTCATTACCATTTTCATATGAAACACAGAAGCTGAATATTTCTGCCTGAGTGGAATAATAATTTTGTGCCCACCAAACAATTTTCAGGAGTGCAGAGGTGAAAGTTTCCATGCTTTAAACAAGAAACTCATTTCAAATATTGGTTTCCTTGAACATCCTCATATTTGGCATCCTGTACTTTTTTTTCTTTTTGCATTTTTAATAACACCTTATCTTTCACTGAGTTGTGTAAAGTTGTAAAGCAGCTTCTTCCTTGTTTGGTTTTGTTGATCAAAATTGATTTTGAGGCTTCATGAAGCATGAAATACCTGCTTAGCAGTCAGATCAAGCCTATCTCCTACCTACCTCATATTCAAACTCTTCTGTCCTCTCGCCATCGGCAGCAACGGGGGAGAGGTAGTTGGTACCGTCGTAGTAATCTTGGTCCATTGTATGAAGAGAGTGACAGCTGTCGAGAGAGGAAAAAAGGTAGAATGGAAATGAAGGGAAAAATCCACACAGGAAGGAAGGTTGAAATTTGGGTATTAACGGGACAGTTATTATTGTTATTTTCTTTCACAACACTTCTCAAGCTCCAAATCTCAAAGTGACAAGATTTGGTTGCTTTTTGTGTTCTTTGGGAAAAAAAAGAAGAAGAAGAAAGGATTTGTAGAAGAGCTTTTACAGATGCTGGAGTGTGTGATAATAGTATGAAAGTACAGCCTCTTGTTAATAGCAACACATCCGCGCTCTGTAATTTGCTTCATGCTCTTGACAGACACCCCCCCCTCCTCACCGCCGCCACCCCTTCGAGCACCCCTCTTCACAATCACCACCCAGTACAGTGTAATTCTATTATGCTTCCTACAGTTGCCAAACAAAACCTTATTATGAGGGTCTAACAAGACGTGTGGCAGCTTCAGTGCCACACAAGATAATTGTTGTGTGAAAAAAAAGAAAAACTTAAAAAAAAGCTATCTTTTTTTGAACATCTTGAGTGACGTGTTTACAGGCTGTCCGACTATCGGATAAAGCCGCAGAGCAAACGTGTCTGAAAAAGCAACCGCTCCCTGATTAAAACCGACTAGTAAATGTCAGGATGCTTGATGCTTCAATATTATTCCTATAAAAACACGTAGCGGAGGGAGTAGGTGCGAAAGAATACAATTACAATTTTACAATCCAGCCTCAAATATGAGCTGCCAAGCATTTATATCCATCTATAAAAAATCTATGAAGACAGCCGTATCAGCGGTGCGCTTGATCTCTGATGATGAGAAGAAATGGGAGTTTTATGGGTCGTATTGATTACATTTGGACTCGAGCCTGAGGCTGTAAGTATGCTTTGCTTTGTGCTGCCTATTTTTTTTAATTGGCCATTTACTTTAATCACCTTGTAAACCTTACCTGAGAGTCAAAATTGAACCTCTAAGCGTCTCCAATTATGACGGGAAGTTCCTGTGAGGATTTCTGTGGTTACATTGTGTTCGTAAATGTGTCTTGATTTTGATCAAGTTATGTTTGCGCCTTAAAATCTAGCATTAAATACTGATTATATGACTTATTTGTAATGCTTTTTGTAATAATCAGCACAGACTGAGATCCTTGATAACCTGCATGCATACTTCAAAATGTTTATTGTAGTCAGAATTAATCATCTATGAAGCCGAACACCAAGTAAGTAGTAATTTCCCAGTTCTGTGCTATATATATATATAATTTATTTTTTTTGACTCTGCTATTGTTGTATTCCCTGGAGGTGAAACCCAGATTTTCCTTTATGCTTAATGTTTCTTGTTTAAGCTTTACTCCTCTGAGATGAACTGAAAATAATGAACCAGTTCCTTTGTTGTTTCAAAGAAAAGGCTCCTGTTGATATTACAAAAAATCTTGTAATTTTTAGGATGTCTCTACATTATATATGTATGTATAAACATATAAAACTCGTATATTTAATCTGACAGTTGAGTAAATAATAAACAATTACTGTTGTTTATTAAGGTCCTGAGTGCCTATTATTGCTGATTAGTGCCACAGCTCCTGGGGAAAACCTGTTGGCATGCTGCGATGTGTAGGCCTTGATACAATTGTGTCTTTTGCCACATAGAAGCCAGAAAAAGTGATGTTCAGGGTGGGAGTAACTGGCTTTTTGATTGCCAGCACTAGAGATTTGACATTTGTGAACAATCCAAATCTTTTTAACAGCCCCTTACAACAAAATATAGGAATCGAGTCACAGACAGTGAAGAGATGTTTGTAGTTTTATTTATTTTACTTCCTGTAACATCTTATTTTTGCCTCCTTAACTACAGAGACAATCGCTCCTCCTTTGTTTTTTTTCATAAAAAACAAGCGGAAGGGTGGAGTACGGCAGCTCAGGGGGGAAAGGGGAAGCTGGGTTCACCTTGGCTAAAACACATGGTTCCACCCATGTGATGACATCCTCACTACGCCGTATGTGACGACGTATTTCCCTCCCGATGTGATGGAAGGGTACAACCAATAATCTGATTAATTGTGTTCACTATTTGCCACAGTTTGGAATGTTTATTTGGGTTGGATATCTTAAACTGGATTGTTATGAACAAGATGGGGATCGACTCAACGACTGCTGCACTAAATCATCAAGTTTTGTGGCAGTTTGAACTGTTTTCTTTGTGATTGTAGTTGTGTTTCTTACATTAAATGGTCAGATATGGGGATTTATGAAAATAACTGATCCAAAAATGCTCATTGTTCATTCTTCTTCTTCATGTCTCCTTCAACATAGTCTCTTCTGCTGAGTGTCTTCAGCTTGTTTATTTTTTTGTTTTACGTTATTTGGAAGAAGTAAAAGAACATAGATGCATTTATGGTGTAAACCTCAGAGCCCAACAGCTTACATTATCATTATATTAGAATCTTGACTGTTTCCACAATGAAGACAACAGAGAACCTGAGGTATAATTTGATAAGAGAGGTTGCCTTTGAAGTCTACCCCCACCTCTGCAGTTCTGTGTACGTTTGGGTGGTTGTGACTACATCAGGGTTTCATCTGTTAAATTGACTTCTTGTATCTCTTGAAAAAAAACAGACTTCTTGTATCTCTGATCAGAAATTATGATATTTTACAACAAAGACTATAAGCAAGTTGTTGCAGTGATTAAATTGTGTATAAACCTAAAAATAACAACAAAAATTGTAATGAAGTATATAAGACCATACAACACGCTTGCCTATAAGTCCTGTGTTTTATTCTTATTCTATTCAACCACAAAGTGTGAACTCTTGTTGGTATCCACACATTCTCACCCATAAAGGCCCTGTCACACTATAACGTTTTAGACAACTTCTATCAACTTGTGAAAAATATGTCTAAAAATGCTTAAACTGAAGATGTAATAAAAAAATCAATGGGAAGCTTTGTTTGGACCTATGCGTACTATAATGCTAACAAATAAATCAAGTATAAATAACGTAAAACAGTCATAACAAAATGTTCATAAGTTGTCAAAAATATTTTAGTGTGACAGGGCCTTAAGATGTAAATACAGTTTGTTACATTTCATTATTTAGAATCTTAAAAGTAACTTTGTTTACTAAAATATTGCACCACAACTTATAACTAGCTGGCAGAAGGTTTAGTTGACTAATTGAGTACAAATTCTTTTCTTTTTTTCTTGTGTTTTGTGTCCTGTTGGTGAAGAAAGATGTGAAGGACATTAAGACAGTCATTTATCAAACTAATCTATATTTGTCTGACTCCAATATGTAGCTCATTAGTCAATTCATTTGTCAGTGTCCCACAAACTTGTAATGCTAATCATGCAAACACAGATATTTCTGCTTCATAGCTCACTAACATCTCTAACTACCATTTTCCCTCCTTCATTATCGTCAGCCTTCGTCAAAGTCGACACAAGGACACGGCAACAAATTGTTTCGCTAGCTCTGACAGCAAACCAAAATTTAAGCAATTAGATGTAATGAAATAAAAATAAATATGAGCCAAAGAAATAATATGAAATGACTGAACTGTATTTATTTATTTCATGTGTAAAATAAGTATTCGAAGCAAAAATCACAATCTTTATGAGCTTTGTTGTGAAAAGATAACAAAAGAATTCATGTTTTCTTACAGAAATAATAAATGAATACGTAGAGATTAAACATACCTATCAGAGAGTAGGAAGGGACAGACGTCAGGCACAGGAGGAGTGGAAGGCCGGAGCTTTGCCAGCGCCATGATGTGTTCGAAGGTGATGTCAGTCTGAGTGCACACGTCCACCACGTGGATCTCCTGAAGAGGACCGTGGGGGCGGCCGCTGGGGGTACGTCTGATGACCTGCACCACGACGGGGTCTTTGGCAGATCGAAAAGCCTCCACAGTCTCCTCATGGCTGGATTTGGACAACTCCTTCCCATTTACCTGAAAGTGACAAGAATCAAGAGCAAATTAAGTGAAAGAAAGAAAAAAAAACAACAAGTGCTTTGTGTTTTTCTGTTTACAGTGAAAGTTCTGACTTTTGAAAATCATTTCTTCAAGTACAATTACTTTATTGTTATTACTTATCACAAGTACACCATTGTCATGGTGTAAAATACCTTGTAGATATGCTTTTAAAGTGTCTTAGTTTAAAAAAATAATAATAATAATTTCACCACACTTAGAAGCTAATATGTGCATGTAAGACAACGTAATGCTACTCTCCACAAATAACTCCAATCTCAAATATTTATTGACACGCCATGATAACACCACAATTCAAAATATTTACAAAAATATGATATTCCTGCCAGAAGGTGCCACAGCTAACTGCTGCTGCTACTTGCATTTGCAACAAATCATAGGATTCTATAAAATTAACCAAGTAATGCAAAACTTGTGGGGATTTTTTATTTTATTTTATTTATTAACCTTATTTAATCATGCAAATCCTATTGAGATCAGAGACAAGCTTTGCAAGGCAGGCCTGGGCCTGAAGATAACATGTTGTACATATTTTTAGTTTGTGGGGATAAAAACAAAGTACCTGAAGAAAACCCACGCAAGCACAAGGAGAACATGCAAACTTCACACATAAAGACCCCAGGTCTGAACTGGTGCTCGAACCCAGGACCTTCTTCCTGTGGGGCATCAGTGCTAACCACTGAACCATCATACTGACAAATATTAAATGTAAACGTTTATCAAACTGTATGTATATTTCCAGGTACACAAAGTTTTTTTTAAAGGTCTCAGCAATTTACTTTAGTCTTGGCCTCACACAGACTAGCTGTTAGCTTGTCAATCCGATCAAAATCAGCAGGTAAGATATTAACTGTTTACTACTTTTCCATTGAATTTTACTTCAGAGAATCTGTTGTTTGTTTAAAAATTGATTAGTTTTTTTCTTTGAAAACTTTTAATCTTAATATTGTTGACACTTACATAATGTTTTAAATATAAAAAAACAGACTTCATTTACTTCTTTGCACATGAAATGTTACTGTTTTTAAAATAAAAATAACTGAATTTTCTGATTGTTATTGAAATGAATGTATTTTCAACAAATGAGCTCATTTCATAAATTCAACACAAGAAAACACATACAAAACATGATTTGATGGAATGTTATGAACATATTAAATTAAAGCCAAAAAGGCCCCAGTCCACTTATTCTATCTTCAACCTCATCCCCACAAAATGAACAAGATTTTCTGGTAGACTGAAAACCATTTACACCACAGCTGGCACATATAAAGAAAATCATAGCTCCATTTAGCCCAGTAATTCCTCTGAAGGAGGAACCGCGAATGAGGAATACTGAGAATGTGCTTTAGTTAAAATGCTGAAAGAAGAGATTCTAATTTAGATAACCAATGAAGGTAGAAGAAAAATATAATTTAAACACAGCATAATTACACGGAGTGTTCTGTTTAAATATGGTATCGGAGCCGAGCTTTTCCTCCACTTGGCAAGATCAGAAATCAGTTAAAATTATAAAAGAAAAAGAAATCATTTATATTCACAAGTGCGAGATAAAGAAATTGAAAGCAAGCGTGCAAAAAAGACTCAGAAGAGCGTTTTGGGACCTGAATCAAAAATCTCTTTAAACTCAAACATCTAAGTCGATATAAAAGCTCACATATAGCCACGCTCTGACTCTCAGAAAATGACCTACATTCAAAAGTGATCAAGTCAAAGACAGAAACCACCAAGGAATTCTTACAGAGAAGCTTTACATTTTGTAGTGTAGAAACCCCACCACTAATTCTTCATTTATGTCTTTTACAAACATTAAGCTGAGGGAATACGGAATGGCTCTGTGTCTTTTTAAAATTCTATAACATAAATGATCCTTAAAACCAGGGCTAGCATGGACATGTTGTTATGATTTGCCACCAAAAGACTGTGTATGCGACTGTTTGGTGGAAAAATTAGCAAAATATCTTGTGAACAAGTGAATGGATTTTAATGAAACTCTATATTAGTGGTATTCCATCTTAAATACAGTGCCATCATTGCCAGACCTGGCCCACAACCTGTTAACAAACCACTTGTCCTGCCAGCAGTGGCCCACACCTGTCTGCTATGTGGATACTCATCGGGTAAACATCTACAACTGATTAACGTTTGTAGTCAACCCATTCAGAATGGTGGCCAAAGCCAAGTGGCTCACAAAAAATACTAAAACTCAGCTAATTTCACAGACAATGAGCTAAAATTTGGTGTACATCACTAAATGTACAACTGATCCCAACTTAATATGGTCAACATTCTTCATCCAAATATTATTTTGGTTAGGATTAAACTCTGGCACAAAAGGCAGTGGGTGATATGCATACATCCAAGGAATTAAAGGGTTTAATAATAAACGTTATAGTGTTATTTTCATTCTTTGTGCATTTCTCAGTCAGTTTCTATAGGCACATTTTTTATTGTTTTCTTTCCCACGCTGTATGTCTCCAGAGACTGATAGATGCTCTGCACAGAACATCTTATTTTCTTAAATATAACACAGGTCATATTAGCTCTTCTTGCTCTCCGCTGTCCGCTCTCCTGCCTCCAGACGTGACCTTTATTTGTAGCAATGTTGCATTAATCATCTGCGTGGGAGATAAACTGGGTCAACACCACTCCAGTGGAACCACAGGGCAATTTGGAGCAAAAATAAATAAATAAAAGGGAAAGAACTGTGTAGTCGAGCAGCTTCCCTCATTCTTCCTTCCCTCACACCAAAGCTGCATTCATTCTGTTTTTCTGCCCACTCAGCAGGTATTAAATACTGCAGCGTCTATTTTAGCACTGCATTAAAGAAACAAAGAGCACTATATAAATTAGCTTTGACTGTCTTACTTTTTTTTTCCTTTCTGCTGCCTGTCTCCCATAGCCTAACCTTAGAACAGCCAGCCTGGTGGAAACAAAGGAGTTGGAGCAGACAAATGAGGCAGCCTATGGTGTATGACAGACCCGCAAGAAAAATGATCACATTTCCCAGCATCCCCTCTGGTACCGACTGTCCGGCCTGGCCTCCTCCTCCTCCCCCCCTCCTCCCCTCGTTCTCCACCCCAAGCCTCATCGCTCCGCAGTCGTACTTGACAGCCGCAATGAAAACATGCAAAACAAAAAACAACAAGAGGGAGTGTTTTGTTTTGTATTTTCTTCACTGGTTTTCACAAGAGCCAGATGGAACAATTAATCCCCAATAAACACAAGAATATTAAGCAGTCTCAAGTCCTTAGGGACATCCTTGTTGCGTCCCTTTGATTGATACTATGAAACTATTTGCTGTATGGATGTGTAAACCTATCTGACAGATGGGAAGAGGTTTTTTTAGGCTAATTTCCTCACATTCTCACAGTGAAAATTTGCCCCTTAGCGCAACAAAATTTATCATCTGAACAGCAGAAATACACACATTAGAGCACGAGTTCAAGCTCTGGATTTTGCCACATTTCCTACCACCATAATAACTGTAACCTGTTCAATTATCACCTAATATTTCATTCTAGTTACACAAACATAAAATCATTCTGCCTGGAAAAGTAAGGGTGCGCATTCATAAACACATGCTGGTGAGCAAAAAATCTGTTTGCCACAAATTATTGAGCAGCTGCAGCTCGACAAGCGCTTCATGCCACAACAGCTCCGTATTCAAAGAGTCAACATGAATTATCTTATTGGCCTGGAACGCAACGACGGCAGTTACTCAGGAGAGATCATTTGGCTCAACAATTGGGAGGGAAGATGATCAGGTAAATGTGAAGTTAGACGGAAATGGGCGCTGGGATGGAGAGGCTTGGATCAGGACACACCTGCTGGCTGTTTGCACAGGGATACACAGCAGCTGCTGCCAGGAGAGAAATGTGTTTCCATGCAAAGCCCCCCTGAGACGACCACCAGCTTTCCGGCAACAAACGCAGTAAACCAACTTGGCGGAGTGTAACAGAAGAATTAAACTACTTCAGTTCCTTTCTGTTGTTTTCTCAGTTGCAGATTTCCACACTGACAAGAACAGAATGTGTACCGGCGGCGGGCAAGTCTTTGCTTCAGTAAATAACACACAGCAGTTAAAATACGTTCAGCCTGATGAACTGTTGGGGCCTTTAAAGTGCCTGTGACATCAAACTGTTGTATGAACATCAATGCATTTTTGGAAAAATAACACTGATAACTTATTGCAATAAAATATTTCATGCTGCTGAGATGTTCACCTTTGTTGTGACAGGAAGTGATGACAAAGGGGAAAATGTGAATATGAGTGTTGCTACAACAGCTAACAACACAGACTGTAGAGAATAATCTGATGTTTCTTTAGATTATTTTGAGTCACTATCAGAGACGAAGAAGAATCAGAGTTCAGATTATACTGTTTCAATAAACAAAGACCAGGGAGTTCCTGTTCTTAAATAGTTCCCCTTTGATGTCACTTCCTGTTTTACTTTGAGTCAAGTTCAAAAGAAAATATACCAATTATGTGACAAAATGGGCAAAACCCTGCGTATTATGTCAAGTTTACTATATAAAAGAATGTTGTCTTTGACTTTGTATTTGAAGGATATGCATGTCACAGGTGCCATTCAGAGAATAAAATAATAAAAGAAGGTAAATAATTTTATCGTTAATTAAATTAAAAAGGGCAAAACAGTGGCTCAGTTGGTAGAGCTGAGCCTCTCAGCAAAAAGGTCGCTGGATCAAATCCTGGCCCGGCGACCTTTCTGGGTAGAGTTTGCATGTTCTCTCCATGCATGTGTGGGTTCTCTCTGCTTCCTCCCACAGACCAAAAACATGACTGTTAGGTTAATCTGTAACTCTAAATTGTCCCTAAATGGTAAATGGACTGAACTTATATAGCACTTTATCAAGTCCCTCCAGATCCCAAAGTACTTTACACTTACAGACATTCACCCATTCACACACACACATTCACACACTGATGGTGGTAAGCTACATTGTAGCCACAGCTGCCCTGGGGCGCACTGACAGAAGCGAGTCCCTAGGTGTGAGTGACAGAGTGAACGGTTGTCTCATTTGTCTCTATGTGTGTCCCTGTGATGGACCTGCGACCTGTCCAGGGTGTACCCTGCTCCTCGCGCAGTGACTACTGGATATGGGCACCAGTGACCCCTGTGACCCTAGAAAAGGAATAAGTGGGTATAGATAATGGATAAATTAAAAAGAATAAAACACCCAGCTAGGATTTGTACTTTTGTTTGTTTGAATACTGTATTATTTCCAGTTTTTGGTAATGTTTAAGTTCCTTTCTGTTTGCTTTATGCTCCATCCTGTCACGCCCACCTGCACCTGATCTTGTTTTTACCTGCACAGGTGTTGATTATTTGGTTTCATTAGTTGGTCTTTATGTTCCCGGGTTAGGCATTACTCCCTGTATGTGTTTGTTCTGTTCTCTTGCTCCTGATGAGTTTTGTAGAGGCCTCTGTCTGCACTTTGCTACTTGCAAACGTGACACACTCCAATTTTCTATGTTGGCGGTTCAACTTCACCTCAAACTTGGGTCCTCTTACAGAATTTGAGGGTTTTGTGCAGTAGTTTAGCTGCTGCTAGAACTGAGCTCTTCTACATAGAAATATCTCTGAGGTTGATCCTGGGGTTTGCTGGAGCTACTTTTCCAGTTTGGGGTTCACAGAACCAAGTGCTCCTGGTACCACTGAGGCCTTGACTCTCTACAACTTTTCTAATTCCTACAACTAAAGCTACTTGAAAAACAAGATCAATTAATATAAAAATAAAATGATAGAAAAATACACCCAAAATACCAGAAAAATCCCAAAACTATTCAAATGAACATTAAAATCTGTGTATAGTTCTTTCTTTGTTTTTTCTGTTTCAAAAAAATACAAGAAAAAGCAAGAGTATATTTTATTTATCTTTTGTTTTAAAACTAAATAAGAAAAATGACAACTAAACAAACAAAAAACTTTTAATGGTTAAAGCAAAAACAAGTTTTGTAATTCTTAGTGCCCTTTTTGGGACTTTTTGACAGAACCGGAAATCATGGCCTGATGGATTTGTGTCTTCCAAAGTTTGTATTGCTAGATACTAAACAACAACTATATATTTTAATATGGATTTAGATAGCTGAAGCAAAAATCACTTAATTAGTTCAATTTTATATTTTTACATTTAAATTTTAAAAACTGAAAAAAAAAGTTATTTTATTTATAGATTTTATTTTGAAACAATAAATCAAAGAACAAACCATACATGGATTCATAAATGTGGAGAGTAAATGTTTATATTTTTGGCTGGTTTTGCTGCAGTGGTCTTATGACCTATTTCATTGATCTATTTATGCACGTGTGACTGTGTGTCCTTATGGAGTTTGTTGATGTTAGAGAAGACCCATGTTGCACCACCGCTGGTAAACAGACTAAAAAAAACTTTACCAAAAGTCACATTTCTGGATCAATAATGTGAAGGTTTAAAGCTGTTCAGTAGCCCAGAGCAAAGCAAAGCAAAACAAAGTCCTGGTGATGCTGATCTGGGAGTTCCATCTTATCATTTGTCCTCCAGGTAAGAAGACAAGCAAAGAGAATCAAACACGAAGCGGCAGCTTTGCTCCTTCCTCCAGGTGCCTCCTTTATCATTGCTTTTGTCTCATCAACGGCTGCCTCGCTATCAATATCTTTGCAGACCAGGGGCAGGATGTTGCGATAGTGTTAGAGTGAAAGTGTGGCCCGTTTATCTGCTAGCGTGACAACTTCAGCCACATCTGACGCGGCTCCTGCTGCTTCCTGTGGCAGGAGGGACAGACACTGCCTGCGAGGGATCACTGATAGAAGTGATTCATGTGTGCTTCTTTACAGGGAGAGAAAGGCAGCCCCCCGGCAGGAGGAACTAATAGACTATTAGCTTTATGCTTCGGAAATAACTGCCCCCCCATAACTTTATGGCCTGTATGTAGCACTTTGAATCTTAATGAAATGTTTTTGTTTTGGAATTGATTGTTGATGAAGCCTTCAGCAGGACCTAAGGTTTTACTGCGTATAAAGTTGTTGTGAACGAGCTGTAAGCCTCTGTTGCAGACAGTTTACTGTGTCTACTGTGCACTGTCACCTGCTGGTTTGAGTGGCAGCCTGCAGGGTGTTAAGTGTGTGCAACCAGATGGAGAAAGTTTAATATGTAGGTCATTCAGCCCCGGGAGTTTCCTGCCTGTCAGTTAGGGTTGTGTTTTAGATTCTTGTATTTTGGAAAAAGGAAATACACGCCCTCATTGTTCAGGTCTGTGAGGAGCTTTCTGATGAAATACTTGAAGGATACTGTAGGTCGCGGTACAAAGGGAGATTCAGATAACCGGCTACATTTAGATACATTTTAACTTTTACAATTTAAATACATTAAATTACAAAAAAAAAACTTGATTTAAAGTTTAATAATCCATAAGAACCAAATCTAACCCACATGCTGTTGCTGCTTTGATCAGTTTTAAACAAGAGTTATAGTGGGGTTTATGAGGTTATGTGCACAATGCTGTAGAAACTGAAGCGGTAGAAGCTTCCTTTTCAGAAAAAAAAAATATTGGTTTGAAATGGAAAGCAATACATGCAATATTAACTTTTCTTGATTATGGTGGCTCACTGACAGCAAAACAACCAATAACCCCAGATTAAAGCATCTCTCCAGCTGATATGCATTCTGTGTCTTTTATTAAAATGTATAATATTATTCTAATGAAATATGGTTGTTTAAGAAGTTTAGTTAGATTGATGCTTCTACCTACACTTCTGAAGATATTACTAAACAGATTTTAATAGCTCTGTTTAAAATGCTTAGCACAAAAACTAATGCAATTTGTGTTTAGTACATTATTTCTTTCTGTAACAATGCTTCTTGTCAATAAATCTTATACTGTTGGAAAGCCTGTTTATTTCCCCTTTAAATGGTGCCACATTTAAAATGAGAATGCTGAGCAGAGGAGCTGTGTATGTGGGTTGCCCACATGAAACGTTTGCCAATTCGTCTCTTGTTTTTAGCTTCTGGTACCCCCAGGTGCAGCTCATCAGGTGCCCAGTATAAAATTTATTGCCAATAATCAGTGTTACAACAAAGAAACAGTCAACCAAACACACATTTCTTTACTTGTTGTACTAAGTTCATTTATAGAAACAGCAAATCCATTCAAAAAGACACAATGCTTTCATCACCAGTCACACAGCAAAGGCTTTGTCAAACATACAGGCTGAAGTCATCAGAAGCTAGTCATTGTCATTGTATGTAGACTTGATGTTTCATTATAATAATAAGGTGGCAGCCCTCCCTCTAGGAACTACATTGTCCGGGGCTTCATGCCCCTGGTAAGGTCACCCAAGGCAAATAAGTCGTAGGTGAGAAATCAGACAGTGCAGCCAAAAGATCCTTTATGATGAGCAATAAAAATGGATTGAGGGTTCCCTTGCCAGGATGAGGGCCACACTTTAGAGCCAGGCCTGGAGTTGGGGCACGTTGGCCTGACTTGCCCTCATGTAACCTGGCTGGGCTCAGCTCGAAGAGGAGACCTGGGTCTTCCTTCCCATGGGCTCGCCACTTGTGGGAGGAGCCAAAGGGGTCTGGTGGAATGTGGGATGGTGGCAGAAGGCGGGTATCTTGGCAGTCTGTTCCGTGGCTTCACAAGCTGCCTCTCCGGACATGACCTGCCACCTCTTTGGTGGGGAAGGAGCCTGAGCTGGTGTGTAAGGCTGACAGGTTCCAGCTACATACTGTATAGACCAGGTATCATCAATTACGGTCCTCGAGGTCCGCAGCCCTGCATGTTTTATGCTTTTCCCTCCTCTAACACACCTGATTCAGTCAGTGAATTACCTCTTCCAAGTTCTGCAGAAGCCTGAGAATCATCTATTCATTCAAATCAGGTGTGTTGGAGCAGAGAAACAAGTAAAACATGCAGGGCTGCGGACCTCGAGGACCGTAATTGGTGATCCCTGGTACAGACAAACTCACCTCAACAGATGGTTTTGGCTCTGGAGTCTGTTTGAGAGGGGCTAGACACTGTTTCACTCTGGAGTTCCCCCTGTTAAGAGACATGAGCATACTTTTTGCCCCCCACCCAAGACCATGTTCTTTAGCTGGAAAAAGGTAGAGTACCTTCTCTGGGACTGGGAAGCGAGTAAAATGAGTTTCCTCCACAGGGTTTCTGGGCTCTCTCCCTTAGAACACTCGGACATCTGGGGCCTCATGTATCATCGGTGCGTACGCACAAAAACCTTGTGTACGCCATTTTCCACGCAAAAGTCCGGATGTATCAAAACTGAAATGAACGTGGAAATGTGCGCAGCCCCATGCCAACTCCATGGCTGGCGTACGCATGTTTCTCTGGTTTTGGTTCCATTGGCGACACTTAGAGGTGATTCTGAAAAAACTGTTCATGATGTGAAAATGATTATTGTTCACACCAGACTAGGGCTGGGTACCGAACTTCGGTTCTGTTATGGTACCGACCGAAATGCTTCGGTAGAACTGAGTATCAAAATATGCCTCCTCTTTCGGTGCCAAGTTTCGGTGATTGGCTGCAACGTTACACGTGGTTGCGGCAAGC
>JAUBOC010000011.1:7342878-7359307 GCA_032275365.1 Anablepsoides cearensis
GATACTACCCGATATTCAAAAAATGGCCGTATCGGCCACCGATACCGATACTGAGTATCGGATCGGGACATCCCTAGATGTGACATCATCAACCTGGATATTTTTGTGACTGGCTTGTTTGTTTCATAACAGTTGTGTAGCCTGAATGAAAAAATACATACAACCATCGTATTCTACAACAATGATGGTATTACAGTGGGTGTTGGACTTTAAGGGATAAAGTTTCCCTTTAATCTAACAATGAAGCCACCATCAGAAAGCCTGACAAACTATAGGTCAAGAGCATTTTAATATAATATAGAAAATTTAAAGTTATTTTATGATAACCAACAAGCATCTCAGACCAAAGCTTATATCAACTTCTTCCGCTAAAGATTGTGCTTTTATAGGTAGAGGAAAGCAAAAGATGTATTTTTTTCTGTGATGACTTCTGGCATCCAACATTTATAGGACACTTTTGGCATTTCAAAAATAGAGACTCATATAAACTAGCCCAGACCATCATAATAAGTTGTTTACAACCAACAGGAAGGGAGAATGATATCACGATATGGTGAAAATGCTATTACTCGTCTATTTCATCACAAAATATTGCTTGTTGCTCTCTCAGTGTTCATAGTTTTGTATATTTCTCTTTGAATGAGAAAAGAAACTTTATTTTATATTAGTTTATATTAACTCCATGACATCTAAGACTTTTTAAATTTGAGACTTAGAATTTGTTTAAGGACTGCATATCACTCATCACCTCTAATGCCAGTGTTTTAGACTAATATCCTTTTATTTCGATAAACAAGTGTGTGGTCCTACATCATCTGTTAGCACTTGGAGTGTGTGTTCTGTGTGTGTGAGTGTGTGTTCAGCTACTAGCCCCAAAATGTCTCACTATCTGTAAAATTAACTGAGGCGAAGCCATTTTTGCGTAAGCTAAGTTTGATTAGCTGCAGCAGCCATCTTGAATAGGGTTGACTCTAAAAGGCTGTCAGCTATAGTTGTCCACACAACAGGTATTTTCCAATAAATTAATTGAAGCTCTGTTTAGTAGTTCAAGATTTTAACAAACAAGGTTGACTTCAACAGTTATTCCCGGATTCAAGCCATCAATATAAGTTTTCTCCGCAGGGTGGCCAGACTCTCCCTTAGAGATAGGGGAGACTTGCTACAGTTGACTTGCTACAGTTGAGGTGGTTTGGGCCTCTGGTAAGGATGCCTCCTGGACGCCTCCTTAGGGAGGTGCTCCAGGCATGTCCAACTGGGAGGAGACCCCTGGGAAGACCCAGGACACACTGGAGAGGCTATCTCTTGATTGGCCTGGGAATGTCGTGGAATCGTCTTAGAAGAGCTGGAAGTGGTGGCTGGGGAAAGAGAGGTCTGAGGGTCTCTGCTCAAGTTGCTGCCCCCCCGCAACATGACTAAGAGGAAGATGATGAATGGACAGTTAGATGGATGTTGTCAATGTGTCACACTCAAAGTTTGTGGTGTTGTCCATGCTCAGCTACTGCCACATCAAATCTGCTCAATGTCTATAAAATTATTTTTACCTGGCTGTGACAATTAGCTTGAATTGTGTTAACTCTAAACCTTTTTTAGTTATAAATACCAGTTCAATGTCAATTTTTTTTCTGTATATTTAACTTTTATTTAACCAAGCAAATCTCACTGAGATCACAGCCCTCTTTTTTAACAGCGACCTGGACATGAAGGCAGCCTAACATGCATGTTTTGGACTGTGGGAGGGAACCTGGTGGAATCCCACTCAAACACCACACAGAAAAAGTCCAGGTCCAAACCAGGAATTGAACCCAGAACCTTCTTGCTGCGAGGCAACGAAGCCAACCACAAATCCACTGTGCTGCCTAGTTTTCAATAACACCCGAACTCGTGAAATGACTTGAAACACAACATCTCCACTGTGAATTCATTCTAATTTCTGGAAGGAAACTCACTTTCCCCCCTCTAATAGCTGTTTTATGAATGAAGAGTGTTTCTACCTAAAATCCATCCAGGTTTTACAATACTGTCTAATTGGAAAGAGAGAACAAAATGCATTAACGTGAACGGCCAAGAATTAATGAGGGCGCTTGTGTCTGCTTAAACACAGATAATCAGCTAAGAGGCATGCTGGATGCAGATGCGCAGCCCCCTGTGTGTAACCCACAGCTCTTTGTTTTCTCCAATGTTTGTAGTGAAAAGCAGACGCTGTCAGGTCTGTTCACACTCTGCAGATAATGCACAAAACACACACACAAAAGTTGAGAGCATAATTTAACAGTCCAAAGTGTTCTATAAAAACCACCACAAACACACACACACACACTTGCAGTGATTGTCAAGCACATCCGCAAACTAATTTAGACAAACATTTCTATGCATCTGCACTTATTATTATGCACACAAACATATTTCCATAAACAATCATGTATGCACATATTCTACTGCACAGAGGGGATAAGAGCGCGAGGGGGACTGATTTAAAATGCATAATGTCATGTTCTGAGTTATCAAGTCATGGATGATAATAATAATAATAATGATGATAGGAGAAGAAAATTATGCTTCCTTTGTCTTTTGGCTTTCTTTGGGTTGGATATGGTAACAAAGAAGACAAAAACAACAAAAAACATTTTTTTTTCTTTCAGTTGGTTTATAATACATTTTTTTTTTAGTTTGATGATCACCTACCACTATGATGTTTCCTATAGATGTTTATCTACAAATGATCAACTTTTGGAGTCAGTCTGATCCAAGATGGCCACTACAGCCAACTAACCTTACCCCGGATTTACACTACATGCATCTCCGCTCCGCTGTGGTGCGCAGGTCGCAGCCGTTCGTTTGACACCCAATTTATACAGCCTCCGCTGCGCTCAGGTCAGGTCCGACAGACAGGAGGAGGAGGCGTGTGCAGGAAGGAGATCACGCGATAAATCCAGTGATAAACGTGGAAGTCAGAGCAAAAAATTATTAATTCTGTGAAAGATGAACTCCAAACACAGCTGGAAACATAGATATAAAAGCTTTTGATGTCTAAGGTTGAAACTGTATCGCTCTCGACTTTTTGAAACTTCTGATTTCAAAATAAAATCCACGTGTATCGTGTGTGAGATGCTTGATGCTACATGTTGCTATCGGCTTCTCAAACTGATCGATACATTCTGACAGCATTTGTGTAGAAATATAGCTGTATATTGATTAATATAGCTGCAGTTTCTACAACGTAATGGTGTCTTATTTTGTAAATCCGAAAGTTGTGCTTGTTCCTCTTCCTGTTGGTGCGACGTAATCTTTGAAAATTGACTCCGGCACAGCTCCAGCGTCCGGCAGAAATAGGATCGGATCTAATTTTGACGGATTGCCGTCCGCTCGCCGTGCGGAGCCAGTGTAAATACACTCATTGATTATAATGGTTGCATATTTGCTGCGGAGGTTGGACCGGAGCGGACTGGAGCCGTAACGCATGTAGTGTAAATTAGGGGTTAGGAAAAAACAATATAGTTATAATCCAGACAGCTTGACTGGGTTCAGTCCTTCCTATTACATGCTCCTAGCACAAAGAGTTGCATAAATCTTTTAAAAACATTATCTGCTCAAACTATGTTTGACTTTTAGCAAAATATGCTATGAAACACTGCACAAAATGTAGATGAAAATCTCAGACATGTATTAGTTGCAGTACATCTACAATCTGATTTGCAATAATTGTCACAGCTAATCAGCCTTAACAAACAAAATCATACATATTTCACCAAATTTTACAGGTATTGAGCTAAAATTTGGTGCAAAATTTAGAGTCACCCGAACTTCATATTTTGTACACTAACTGATGGCATAAAGTTTTTTGTTAAAACGTTGTGCATTCAAGGCGATGGGCAAAATTTCTTCAATGAATGCTGGTTTTATTAAAAAGATATTTAACACCACTGTGCATTGACATTGTAGGCATGTAGCTCCTTTTGATTTACTTTCAGATCCCCTCACTCTCTGACTGAAGTTGACGGCTTTTGATCTCGATGGAAATTTGTGGGTAAAACATAAACCGTGACAAGCCCAAGTATTACCCATGGATGATGCCACTCTGATGTCATCCCTATCTAAATTAGGCTGACCCTGTAGGTAAGACAGAGAAATTACATTTTTCCTACAGTGGTAAATGAGAATAACATTTAGATATTTTTTTTGATTCAGTAACTTGTTTTTTTTTGTTTAATCTAAATTAGACACTTTTGCTATTACACCTCTTGTCTAAATGCGTCTCAACATCAAACCGTCAAAGATAAAAAAAAATAACTACCCGACACCCAGCAGTGAGATACGGAGAAATTTATTCTCCGATAAACAGCTTTACTTCCCCAAGGAAAATGGTTTGTTTGTGTGACTCTTCCTTGGCAGTAGCTACGAGAAAATTGAAAGAAATTGGTAAAAAATGGAGGCACACACAGGAGATAAAACCAATTTTTAAGAGCCATGCTTGTGCGGGGGTAGGAGAGCAGTAAGAACACAACAAGGTGGTGCGGAGGCCTGATACGAGGCTGAAAAGGTCGGCCGAGTTCTTATTGAGATAAGAAACACATGAAAAGGAAAAGGTCAATTCATCAGCTCCCTCTTAAATCCCTTCTGCTCTTTTATAGTGAGATTTAGTAGACTGGGTGATAAAACCCCATTGACTCTGAACGTCTCATGGCGCACCGTCAGGAGAACGAGGAGTGCAACCCGCATCTCTAAGCAAAAAGGTGCGACCTGGATTTTAATTATCTGCTTTTTAATATCTCACTTTATACTACTGTGTTGAAAATATAAATGATATGGGACACTGAAATTTTGACTAGCTGTAACAGTCATGCAGTTCAATGTGTGATTCAGAGAAAATTAGACTATGAAATCTCCAATTACCAAGTCAGCGTGAGGCAATGGGTATGCAACGGTCTATGGGAATATCATTAGATTCTGAGAGAAATACTCTAGAGTGCAGAAGCGAATATTTCTTCTTTTTAAAGAGCTTTAAAAGTAAAATATCAGGTCAGCGTATTTGGATTTTCTTTTTCAGCTTCCAGAATGCCAGAAAAAAACAATAGACAGCAGCAATGTCAAACATTCCTTTGTGTTGAAACCAAACATGAATGACTGACAGATCAGGAGATTGGTTAGAAGTTGTATGATGCAACCCACAGAGGGCACTGAAGGATAAAAGAACAGAGGTGACTGAGAAATATGTCTTATCTTTTTTTTAAGTATGAGAATGATTTGTATGCCTACAGCCATCCACTTGTTGGTCTGCCATGTATTCTGTTGAAAAAGTGGCAATGAACCACCGGGATGTTTTGCAAGCTAATCCTTCCAAGGTGAACCCAAGCTTCAAACTGTCCTCATCAATTTATTCTCAATTTTAAGGTCTGATAATAGTGCTGTGCAATTAATTACATAATTTTAGCTCTAAACAATCATAATTATAGTATAATCAACCAACCAAACTGCTTTGGCAATATACTGTTTGTGGATTGATGTATGTATCTGCTGCTGCTACTACACCTGAATTTCCCCACGCGGGACAATAAAGGCTGTTTCTATTTCAATCATTATTAAAGATATTATGTTGCATTCCGTTTTACAAGTTTACTTCCTCCTTTTTTTGTCTTTTGAATGTCTGGTCTGGTGGCATTGGAAGAAAAATAATAATAAAGTGTGCCCACACACTACCTCATGGCCACAAGATCATTATTGCAGTCATAAAATATTTATGCAGAGACTGTTGATTGTTAACATAACACATTTGAATTAATTTTATTATAATATTGGATTGAATTACAATGACATTGTTCAGTCACTCCTGATTAAGCATGAGGTATGTCTTTAGCATTAGAGAGTATGATGCAGCTATAAGACACAGGTTTTATTTATTTACCTTTATTTACCCAGACAAATCCCATTGAGATGACAGCTTTTGCAGGGAAGGCCTAAGCCTTTCATGCATGAATTATGATAACATCAGACAGGATTTTTTTTTCTAAAGTGTTTTTATGTTTCTTAGGGCATAAAAAGGGTGTGAAAAAGAATTTGTAAAAATTTTATTTTTTCAGAAAGTTTTCCACATACATTTTGAGACTATAAATTTATGTAATACTGTATGCTATAATGCACTGCTTAACTGAATTCAACTCTCATTTTTGTTTTCACTACTGTCTCATCCCTTGGGTTACTCCCTCTCATTCAACCCCTTGATTTGGTGTTTATTTGTATTGTCTTATGCAAACTTCTAATTTTCAATTGTATATTATTTTAGTGGACATATTGTATTGTACAAAAATAGCAGTACTGCACATGACACCTAAAGACTTTGCCCTCTGTAATATTTTCAAACCCTAACCCCTAACGAGTGGTGGGCAGCACAAATCTAAAAATTAGTTCCACTAGCCCTAAAGCACTAACTCAAATATTTAGGTCCCCTAACTGAAAAGCACTAATGCATTGAAAATTCAGCAAAAGTACTAAAATAACCCAGTCAACCCATGAACATTCTTCAACAGACAACATGAGTCACATATTGTCATGTTGCTCTCTTAATACTTGTCATTGACATTCCTCAGCTGTATTTGAGTTTGTCAATATATTGTCACCAAAGTAACACACATATGAATAAAATGTGACAGTTTTCACCCTCAGCTGTTACCAATAATGTTGATCAATAACCTCAGGTAGTGCTTCTAAATTTAGCCCATAAATTTAGCAAGTGCTAATTCACTAATAAATTTTAAAATTAGCAAAAGTCCTAAAGCACTAATCAGGAAATTAGTTCCCATATTAGTGCTTTAGTGATTTAGGGGAACTGTGCCCACCACTGCCTCTAACCAAATATAAGTTAGTTTATTTACTGTCAAAATACTTGTTGCAGATGGTGCATATCACAGAACAATAGTCAGAGCAATAGTATAAATTACTGCTGAAATATAGTTGCTGATGCATGATGTCCAATTTAGTGGACAGGTTTTCTCCCAATTTAAAATATTTGAAAACACAGTATTACTCTTTAGTTGTTACTTGATGTTGCCATATTTTTTTTACCTGCGAGAATCTTGTACTGTAGATGGAATGACAGGACATTGCCAAGCATGATATGCTTTGCTATCTGTCGACCATATTGGATTTGAGTAAAAAGGTTTTGCACTTGCAGTGAATGGCCAGTAGTAGGCAGTGTATTGCATGATGTATTGGTGTCCACTTTGGTGGACTATGCACAATTCTAACATAAAAGCCTATAGACATACAGGAAAATGGCTTTTAAAACAAACTGTCCACTGCAGTGGCTGCTATGCATGAAAGGGCTAATCTTGCTCTGTGGGAGGAAATCAGAGAAAACCCACTCAATAGAGAACATACAAACTCCACACAGAAAGACCCCAGGTCTGAACTGGGGATTGGACCCAGGGCCTGCTTGTTGTGAGGCATTAGTGAAAATCACCAAGACATCATGCTGCTGATGTCTGGAGTTGTCTTTGTCCAAAAAGCTTTTTTGTTTTGACGCTCAACACTCAAAATTGGCTCCTCTCACACTTTGCTGAGGTAGGAGTCAGAACTGTAAACGTTCAGGAACAGTAAAAAAAAAAAACTGATTCCCGATATACATCTAAGGTGTTATTGTCCTCTCATAAATACTAGTACTTTGAAAAATGAACCATTTAGAATCAATAAACTGACTCCAACCATGTCTTAATCACTCTCAAAGAGACAATTTGGCTACTCAAAATTATCTCATGGCCATGTGTTACAGTTTTGTGCTCATGAGATAATAAAGACTTTTTTATCTATTGTCACTATGCAGACTCTGTATTATACAATAAAAAATACATGTAATTTTACAAATTTGTGTTGGATGTTTTTGTACAGTAGCCAACATGTCAGGTAATTTAAAGCAATATTGACAGGGAAGGTATCAAAAAAAATAACATCCTTTTCAGTGTAATTTACTTAAAAAAAGCAACATTTCCAAACTTAATGCATTAAAGTTTTCCATATGTGAACAAAATACTGACCAAAAAAATTACTTTTTGTAATTGAGTGCCCTTAGCATGTAATGAGACAAATGAAAGCATCAGCAGCTAACTGTCTGTAAATAGTGCTGAAGATGTGGAAAGGGGCACCAAGAGTGCAAGGTTCATCAGCCTGATGTATCAGCAAAGCCATCACAGGCTCAAAGCGTAGCAGGAGCCCACAGAGCAGGGAAGGTGTAGAGCTGTTGGGTCCAGAAGAAGGTTTATTTCCCTATCTCAGGGCTCAACATCGTTCTCTATCACCATATGCTCACATTGTTTGGAACTTGCCTACACACAGACACAACATGCTCACATTCACACACGCCAGCTGAAAAATATGGTGAAAATGTTCATCCAGTATTGTTTATTCAAATAAAAAAGATTTCTCATCAGGAACATGGCATAATTTTGGTGTCCTTGTGGTCTCTGAGTAATAAATTATTCAATAACTGAATTTCTTTGCACAGTGTTTGCTCAAAACAAATGTCATTGGTTTATTTTCTGTCTGTTTGGTCTTTTGTATACAGGTCGTGCAGCTTTACGATTTCAATGAAAATGTTTATTGTCTCGCGTGGATGTGTTGTTTCACAATGTGGGTAATAAGTGAAGGATCTGGTGAAATTCAGGCTCCACAAACAACTCTTTTAGTCACGATTTGAAACAGATATTTTCTGCTACATTTGCACTTTTGACCACATGCAAACAGAGGTTTTTGGTGAGAAAAAATATAAAAATGGATAAAAAGAAGCTCTCCAAAGGGATATTTTTTAAAATGTTTGTATCTAATGAACCTTTTCGGAGCTTTTCAGAAACAATCATATAGCAGACTATTTCATGCATGTTGACTTTGTATTTGTGACCTGTAAACACAAACACAGAGAGGTTTTTATCATCATCTCTGGGTCTGTCTCACTTTATCCTGATTACGTTGTTGTCAAACTTTAATTATGTGCTGAAATGAAATGACATAATACTGTAAACAATGTGAAAAATAATTCAAAACAAGTTTTGGTGGTTTCTTTGTAGCTGTGTACAATTTCAGGGGCTGGGTCTTTCATAGGACCAGGTCTAGGTGGGCTAAACAGAAGCAGCAAAAGTACATTTATCTTAGCAAACTATCAACATATTAGTATTTTTAATATCATAAAACAACAAAATTAACTTAAAGGCAATATTTAAAGAACTAAGAGACTCGTAATACGTGCACTTTTATTTTGCTATACCAGCTCGTTTGATTTCTGACAATATTAAAAATGATTTATATGCAAATGGCAAAAGCATTAACAGCACAACTGCTTGAACTGTTTATTTTTAAAACTGTACTCTTTTTCCTCGCTTCGTCCACCATTACAAGCAAAAAAAAAAAAAAAAAAACCTCCAGTTGGCCTGTAATGCATTATGGGGTAGGATGAGCCGAGAAGGATCCATCAGACCTGTCCATCAAATTGGGGAAATAGGAGGACCCTTTTGTCGGCGGCATTGGAGGAACCTTGGAATTTGTACAGCCTCCGGCGTGGTGCAGTGACGTAAGTGGCCGAAGCATTTTGTCCTGCGGAGAACGCAGGCCCTGAATTTGGACACATCCTATGTTTTTAGATGTGACATTCCACATCCCTAGAGATAGCTTCTGTCATAGTCATATTAACAAGTTCTGGATGCAAACAACAGCTTTGTGGTTATTTTGAGATACAATTTTCTTTATGTTTTTCAATTTCTGTCACACGAGAGCAAAGCCCCGTGACTCACAGGAGGAAACTGGGAACCTTCACAAGCAATTTGAGAGATTTGAGAAACTACCTTGTGAATACAGTTTGCGATTTGTTACTAATAGTTGCAATCCAGTAAGATGCTAGTTTCAGTCTTTGGACTTTTCAGACTCTGAACCACTAAAGCAGGGCTATTCAACTGGAGGCCCGCAAGCCACATCTGGTCCGCAGGTGACTTCCGTTTGGCCCTCTGATAAGGCAGGCTTTACTTTACTTAATTTAATATAAAAATAGATCTTAAATCATTTATAAATTTTACCTTTATGATTCATGCAACAAAATAAAATTAAAAAAGTAAAATATAACAATACTTGTTCTTTAACATAGTGAAGTGTTTTCTCTAACATTATTAATCAATCAGGATGTCCGGCCCCTGATCTGCTGGCTTTGAGCAACTGTGGCCCCCTGAGCAGTTTAGTTGAAAAGCCCTCCACTAAAGTAACTCCTTTCATCATTTTGCAACTTAAAACAAGAAGTGTAAATGAATATCTTTGCCTAAACAAAACCTGTACTCTTCAGCTAGCTTTTTGCATGCATCTCAGTCCAACTTGCCAATGGGTTTCTTTTCATGAAGTCTGGCTTTTCTGATAGCTCTCCAGCTTTTCATTGACCAGACATCCATTACACACATGCTCAGCCGTGTTGCAGAGGCAGCCAGTCAGCTGTGTCCTTCTTAGCCCTTCTCCAGTCCACAAGTTTCACATCTGCAGCTAGCACACAAAACACAGTACCCTGTCCATTCTCCTCCTGAGAACTGACTTTCAGCCTGGGATTGACAAAAAAGAAAAAAACATTCCAGTCATTCTACTTTATTTCATGTTAATCTGCTCTTTCATAACCTTACCACACTGTTCACCACAGCCTCATTAAGCTCCGGCATTACATCACAACACAGATGACTTTCTGAACAGCAAACTGGTCCACACTGTGTTCTGGTTTTAGACCAGAATATTCACAAAGAAGTAGAATTTGGTTTCTTGGAGAGAGCTCCGTGTGTGTGTGTGTGAGAGAGAGCGAGTGTGTGTGAGTGTGTGTGCACGCTGCTGCTGGTGCCTCATTCTCATTCATATGCATCAGCAAGTTATCAGAGACTGCTGTGCCTCATTGAGCTGAGAAGCTGCTTTCCATTTATTTCTCAAATGCAGTGGAAAGTGATTCTTCTTCTGCCTAATAAAACTTACCAAACTGGCCAGGCTGCTTTTTAAACTTCTACTAAAAAAAAATGGCTGGTTGGAAAAGTATGAAATAGGATAAAATGCAAAACGGCAGGTCTGAGCTCTGTAATCTAAAGGGTAGAAAATCATTACAGGTAGGATTCATCCTCATCACATACAGATTGCTCCAAATCTTTGTTTGAAGCTTTAGTCGTAACTGTTGGAGTCACCTGTTGGGCTCTGTTAACAAAATATCTCCTGAATTACTAAAGTGATTTTATTGAAACTAAAAACAATAACCATTGGATGAAAATTTACAAATGCTGGAGTCAACAAAATACAAAATGTCTGCCACAACTATTTAACTTTAGCAAACATAAAAATGACAATATGATCAATTTACCAGAAACTGAGGCAACATTTATTGTTGTAGTAGCTAAACAACAACTCTTTGAGAGAAATTAAGAGTATGCACAGGTGATACAAGCATTCACAGACTTCCACTTTGTTTTTTTGTTTTTTCAAATGTATCCCTCTCTATGAAGACCTGGAAGGGAGTGTCGAGGTGTTACATCATTCCAATTGTGAAATAAAGAAAGAGTATGAACCAAAAAGCTGTTCACATCTACTGCAGAAATGCTCAAGATCTCATATAAAGACAGAATCACCAATGAAGACGTGTTAGCAAGAGCAAATGATAAAAGATCTCTTTAGAAACAGATCATGGTGGGACAGGCCATTGTTTTTGGATAAACCATGAGGACAGAAGTAGAATGTCTTGTATCAACAGGTAAAATAAAAGGAAGGAGTTGTGGACGACAAAGTAAGAAGTTGAAGGACAGCTTGAGTTGTTTTATGGGCACAACACCTTCGGCCACCTGCAGCTCAAGAAAGACCGTACAGAAGACAGAAGCGTGGTCGCCAACACCCTCGTGTATGGCAGAGAGAGTGTAGCTAAAAGCCATATTTATCACATACTGTACAGACTGCTCAAGATGTTTTTATTTTTACTTTGTAGCAACTGTTGAAGTCAGCTCTGTGTTAGCAATAAATTGCATAAACCACCGAAGGTGTTTTAAAGAATCTCTTGAATTAACCATTCAATGCTCAACTAATTAACTTTTAGAGTCAACCCTAAGACAAAGTCAGTTTTATAGATATTTAGCTAAAATTTATTGTGGTAGTCCCTGATAGTTATCCCCAACGCTTATTCCAAATGCTAACAGGTTGCATTATTTTTTTGTTCACAACATATGCATTCTTTAAATACACTTTCAGTCTTTATGATTATGATGTTAATATTAGGTATTAAAAAGATTAAAGACAATGGATGGCATTAGTGCACTTGCACAACATCTCCTCAACATCTGCCATCCTGCTAATTAGGCACCAAAAAGCCACACATCACTGAGTTTTAGTGGCGCACAGACAATGTGTGACACTCACAAGGGGGTGCTCATGGACACAATGGGAATTACAAAACCCTGTCACATCACAGAGAGTGTCAGCTACAGTACTGTATGTTAAAACTGCACAACTGTCCTGAGCCACTGCCTGAACGTCTGGTTCACCTGTCAAACCATGGTTCCAGATTTCATCCTCACTGACCAAAAGAAGAAAAAAAAACACTCTCCTCAAAGACAGTCACTGGAAGATTAACTGGAGTGGAAACCAACTGGGAACAGCCAGAGCAAAAAATGCAATCAGTCAAGATGAGCAATCAGAGGAATCAAAGAGAGAAAGACAGACATCGGCACAACGACAGAAAAATGGACATGCATTAATCAGTCCAAGGTGGGAGTGACGGGGGGGCACTCAGAACGTTCCTCTGCTTTCCAGTTCAGGCGAGAAAGCAATGGAGAAAAAAAGTCATCTCACTGAGACAGCTCTGCAGGCCAGCTGAGAAAGGTGAGCACATTTCCATGCGGAACACCTGCAGCCGTGAGAATAGAAAGAAATAGGAGAATACAGAAAAGGGGGTAGCGGGCCAGCAATGAATTTCCAACAGCTTGTGAGGACAGGCAGAGGAAGAAAGTGTCAAAATAGTGTCCGAGTGTTAAGAGGTGAAGAGGAGGGTGGCTGACAAAACCCTGCGAAGGACTCCTGCTCTTCAAATCCACCTGCCGCAAGCCTGGTCGGTCAGGCTGTCGCAGCTAACTCCGCCTCATTTGTAAACACACATTCACCAATTTAGCATAATCCCACTAGAGTGGCGTAGCAAGTATGTGTGTGACTGGATCTTAAGGTGTTTCTCAAACAGAAAAGTGAGAAAGTGAGGGGAATAAAAACACGTGGCGAGGGAGAAAGATGGGCAAGCCGGACAGATAGAAGAAGAGAATGAAACTGCCAGCAGTGTGAGCGGAGAGGACAGTTTCCAATTGTCAAAACACACTTTTTCTGACCAAACAACACGGTGACACACTTGTACAGCTGCAGGGAAAGCACTGCTCCTCTGTGCCTGTCTTCCTCTACCCATGTTTTATGTTCTTCTCTGAATTTGCTGTGCGGTTGCCAAGAATGTGCTGCTTGTTTTGTTGTCTCAGAGGACATCTGCGAACATGTGCACAGATGTGCGAATGCTGTGGGAAGAGCTTCTTCTTTTTTTTTTATGAAAGACGATGGGATGTTTCTCTTTTTTTACCCCCCCCCACTCCCAAGTCCTCTCCATTGCTGACCAGTTTCTTCTTCTTCCCGTTATTTCCCTTTGTCTCCGCAATCTTTAACAGCTTCCTCCCTATTCCCATCCCGGTCTTTATCCTCCGCACTATATAACCTTCCCACCTTCCCTCCCACAGTGGTGATCAAAAAGTAGGTGCTGATGTTGCAGCTCGTGCCTGAACAAGTTCAGTATATCAGTGGGTGGACAACTGAGCCAGCGAGCTCCTGTCAGCCCTGACTTTACCCCAGAGACTGGGCCCGCTATGCAAATACTGATCCACTTTTTACTGAACCTTGAGCAAGAGGAGTCAAGACGGCTTCTTAGCAGCTGCTGCTGAAGAGAAGCACAAAAGCCAAGATAAGCACCGATACATCACTGTTTTTATGGGATTTCTGCTGGGAGGCAGCAGCTGCACTTACTATCTACTCCTCTTTCAGAGTCCTTTGACAGTTCTGTCTTTTTGCCAATATTAAACAGACCTTTAGTGTAGGAAACCCCATTATGAACTGCCACGCCATTACGTCGATCACTAATGCATCAGAAGCCAGCAACAGAGTTTGGCTCCGTCTCAAGTTGCACATTCGAAAGCTACGAAACGGCGGGTCGACTCTTAAAAAACAAAACAAAAAAAAAAAAACGCGTGGTTTACTTCTCCCTGCTTCTCCACACCCTGTCACCTCGCGAGGGTAAAGAGAGATGTTTCACGTCTAATTAATGCACAGGATGGTTGTATAAAACGACTAATGAGGCTGTGATCACAGTGGCGTGAAGGCAGTCACGACTGAAGAGGAAGGGGATGAGTGCTGTGCTCCGCTTCCAGGAGACGCAGAGGTTTCACAGTTATTAGCCTGTCATAGGGAAGGAGCTGATAGAGAGGCTGAGAGTGGCGAGGTGGGATGATTGTTTGGCTGTTTTGCTTCCCCGCTGTCGGTTAGTGTCCTCTGCGTGCTTGTTTTGGATGGTAGTCATTAGGGATAAAAGCATCTAACAAGTGTGTTTAATGCAGTTGACGTAAAAGTTGCAAATAGTAGTTCTCTTTCGGACCAGTTTGAACCCTCTTATAGAGCAAAGTTTGTATTTAAAATTAATAAATAAAGGGAAGTTTTTGAGTTTGTCCGATAAAAGCAAAGTGATTGAAGCAGTCAAATGCTCTGATAAGTGAACTGATATAACCAACATGTTGTGCTTTCTAAGAAGTAAAAAAAGAGACCTATTGGTGCTGTTAAACACAACCAAAGCACAAAGAGACAACTTTATCAAACATAAAACAAGCCAAACAACACCTCTTAAGAGTCATTTATGGAAAAAAATTGGCACGAGCACTCCAGATAGCAGCGCCCAGGTGCTACTATTCCACAAAAAAACTTGCTCTCTCAGCACGGCTCGTCTAGCAGGATGAATGGGCTGCACAGGCGCTGCTCTCTAAGCAACTGTTCATTACTCAAAACACATCTGCTGTTGAGTAAGAAGTCCCCCTCCTCTCTATTATTCTACCTCACTTTCATTTTACAGATTAATCCCTCATTCCTATCTTTTGACCTGTGATACTTTCAACAAGCCTCCAGACTAGGACTGCTCTCCTCTCGGCATGCATAATGAATCACAAAAACACAACAATCGATGCCAGAGCCCGCCGTGCCAGCCCGCGCTCACCTGTGCAATCTCATACAGCAGCCTGTAGTGTTCCTCTCGCTTCTGTAAACTGCACAAATTGCAGCCCATTATAGTTGTCGTGGAAACGCCAGGCGCCCTAAATCTTCCCAGGTAGTGGCGGTACGGACACGGGGGGTCACCATCCGCACTGGAGTGCCCGTTCTCATCAGTCACTCCTCAGCGGAGCATCTCTCCTCCTGGCATCCCATTCACTCATTCAGCCACTCAGAAACAAGCCCCAGCACAGAGCCACAGGAAGCTCCAGCTGAGTCTGACAGGAGAGGCTTCGGATGCGAGCGAGCGACGCGGCAGGACAAGTAAGAGCAGCCGTCTACTCCTTCCCATGCCCCCCCACCCCCTGTTTTCAGCCTCACACACACACATACGGTCACACACGCCGGAGTTGTGGCTCTCCTTCCCGGAGACACTCCCCCCTTTTCCCTCCTCAGTCTTGGCGCACATGACCACATCGATACCAGCTTATGAATATTAAGGGGGTGGTCACTATAATATTCATGAGAGGTGGGAGCAGAGGAGGAGTCCGATGCAAAGGGGAGGAGTGAGTCTCCGCGTCAATAAAAATGAGCCACAGTTACACAATAAGCCTCTTTGTGTGAGCAGATCTGGGGAGAAGCCCTGAGCGCACCGAGAAGGCACAGTTTCATCCCAGGCTGAACTGTGATCATTTACCTACTAAGGGATATTATTAGTTTTTATTTCAGTGGGGAACAAATAATCACAACAACAAAAAAAAAATAAAGTAAAAACCACAGAATCTGTGTATGGTTCACTCTTTGGTTTTTCTGTTTCAAAATAAAACAACAAAAAGCAAATAATCAATTTTTTAAAAGTTTTTTTTAATTATTAATAATTTTTTTTGTTGTTGTTAAAACTAAATTAGAAAAACTATGGCAAAAATAAAATAAAAAAACAGAATATGTTTACTTATATTTCGATAGCAAAAATTAAATACTGTGGATTTTTATGTATTTTGACTCTATGTTTCTAAATTTAGGTTATAAAAATGAAAAAAAAAATGAAATGGTTGTTTTCATTTTACTGTTTTGTTTTGACCATTCACTGATTCAACACCATATTCGGTCAGTGTATCTTTTGGTCATTGGATTTTCATTTTAGAAACAAGTATTAAAAATCAAGAAACAAGTGGTTATT
>JAUBOC010000011.1:7485095-7496685 GCA_032275365.1 Anablepsoides cearensis
AACTCAGTTAAGTGGAACCGGGTCACATAACTTGGTTAAGTAAATCCAACGTCTGTTTTTTACAGTGTATGTTTAACTAAAATAACTCATAGTAATTAAAATAAAAAACCAGGGGGTTTGGACTTAAGAGATGAATGAACCAATTGGTGGGCCAAACTTTGGTCACTTAAGGGCCAGGTGTAGCCCACAGGCCGCCAGTTGAATAGCCCTGACCTAGACAGAAAAAAAAAACAACAACTGCAAAGCAATGGCTAGCATGCAATACAAGGTAGGTAGGGAGTTTTTGGAGCCAAATGCAGGAAAGCATGAGGCAGAATCAGAATCAGTTTGGCCCCTCCCACTCACACTTGTTCCCTGTGATCCGCAAGGTTTATAGATAACATGTTAAACACGGCACAAGTGTGCTCGCATCAACATCAACACAATCTCACCATCCCTGCCCCTGTGCGTTGGTTTCCGTACAGTTTCTCTATTAAAATAGTTTGAGGCCACCAAACAGGCCCCCCTGTCTGCACTCTGCACGGTATGAATAGTGTGAGAATCAAACTCCTCTATGACTCCAACTCTCACCCTGTAGAGATCCAACTTACTGACAGCAAGGGAGCAGGGACTGAATGGCTCATAAAAGTGAACCCCCAATCCCTTAGTCATGGAGCATGCTCCAACAAGGTAACAAGGAACATGTTCAAATGCCTTCTCCAAGTCCACAATCACATGTAGACTGGTTGGAAAAGACTCCCATGCACCCTTAAGGATACTAGAAAAGGTAAAGAGCCAATGCAGTGTTCTACAGCCGGGACAGAACTCATATTGTTCTTCCTATCCGAGGTTCATTCATTAACCAGTGCATTTGACAATGAGCTGTGGAAAACAAAAGCCTCCTTCATAAAACCCTTTAAGTTTAATCAAAGCCGCCTTCTCCCAATCTTGGTGTAACATCTGCCAATATAAAGGTGTCAATAGAGGTTTACAGTTAACCTGTTTCTGTTACACCTATGAGCTGCCAATTAAGATAAAATAGAGCCATGCAGATCAGGATATGGAAGAGTACGCTGGTATTGTGGCACAACACTTTGATATAGTGATGGCAGAGACTACACAATCAGTTGTCTGTGGGATTCAGAACAGGAGGTGTGGGTTCAGTTGATGATTTATGAATGTCCAAGGGCAGCTTAAAGAGGGGCTTGTCTTTGCAGCCAAATTGCTAAACTGTTTTGTGAATGGGGCTGAGGAGCAGATGCTGTCAGGAGAAATGAGTGAGTAAAATCATGCTGTTTTCTAACAAAAACCAAGTGGCATGTACAGAGCTAGAAACAATGAACTTTTAAAGACTACAGCACCATGATCACAAGAACAGAACATAAACTTTAAAACCAAAGCAATGGCCTAATGTAGGACCAAACTAGGACACACGTTTCTTACCCTGAACAGACACATTTGCAGAGTGGGAGTCTTTTCCTTTTGAGTTGATGGCTTCACATCTATAGGTGCCACTGTTATCAAACTGGACATTGTAGAGGTACAGCTGAGCACCTGCCATCCGCACCTCCATGTTGTACGGCATCTCTCCGCCAATTCTCCTCCAGTGAATATCAGGTACAGGGCTGAGATGGGCAAACAGACAAAGGAATACATGAGTTAGGGTTAAATTTGTTGCTTCTGCATCTTGTGCTCTTATAGAAATATATTTAGCTTTTCTGACCGACCAAGCAGTAGCAATCAACGTTTTAGTATGTGATTGGAGTTAATGTTTATGTTTATGTTGTCTTTCAAAAGCGATGAGCTTTTGGGCAACAAACCACTCAATTTTGTTTGTTACAATTATAATTGTTCTTTTAGACATATTAAATTACACCTAGATACGCAGAATAACTAATAGCGGTCATGATATTTGAAACAGGAAGGCATAAAATGCACAATGCATCTAAGCAAGCAGGTAATTATTGATCGTTCACTCTTACTTCCCCAAAGCGAAGCATTCCAAGGTGATATTCTGTCCCACCAAAGCAGTGGTGTCTGGAAACTTAACCCTTAGGTCAGCTGGGTATTTTCTGTTGTGACCTGAGCAGAAAGATCAGAAGGTGACAAACACACACAAACATACACATAAAAACTAGATAACAACATCATACTAAATTATTTTGAGTTCAATTAAAAAAAAATGTTGAACATTTTTCACCATCGTAAAACAACTCCAATGTTTAAAATTTCATAGCTGTTTATGCAAACACTTTGTTGTAAACTTTACACCATTACTTTTTGTTTTACAATATTTACATTGTGTAAGAAATGCATTGATTTATATTGAGCCCTAAATGTATGTCACATACATTTTTATGCTTGAAGTGTTTAGAATATTTTATAATCAATGTGCAATCAGTTTATTTTTAAACTGTGATTAAGAACAAGTTCCTACGGGCAATCTAGTCACACGCCTCACACTGATATAACACAATCAGATGCATAATATTTCTACATCTAAGCTCGTAGGACTTCTTTGTTTGTGAATTGGGTCACCCAGATAAGTGAGGTCTCCTCCTTTGATGATGTAATTTCCAGGAGGCGTGACTCAGTTCTGAAGAATTACGTTGCAAGCTACTGTATTGTGAGCGAATGATGCCAAATTCCAGTGATATGAATTCATGTGAACTTGATCCAGCTGCTAACTTCTGTATGCACAATCAAATACTCAAATTTAGCTTTTAATTGTTTGCTGTGTAAAATTCGTGCTTGTATTTTGAACACATTTTGATTTCTTTCAATAGAATCCTATAGTTCCTGTTGAGCTGAAACAGCAGCAGCTAAAACAATTCAAGCAGAAATTTTATAACTGATCTTGGACTGCTTAGACTACCCATTAGCTTGTCAACTCGGTCAGAAAGAAACAGTCTTCCAAAGCGAGGTTGTTCAAAGTGCTACCTATGACAGGTAAAATACTATTATTTATAACCATTCCATAGAACCCCACTTCTAAAAATTCTGAACTAGTCAATTTTAATAAAGAAGCACAACTACATTTGTTAATTTCCATTACTTTTTACGGTTTTGTACTTTCTTTGTTTTCTAATTTAAGTTTGAGCTCAATCATTCTTATATAGTTAATTAGGAAAATTCAATAAGCTAATGGTGACATGACTTTATTAAACTAAAAAGGCACTACTGTGATTAAGCATAGAGCTTTATTACAGAGGAAATGAGTCATTACAGTATACAAAAGCAAAAAGATGAGTCTTTTATAGTATCCTCAAATCTTATTTTTTTCAAAGGAAAAAAACACATGCAGTCCTATTCTTCACTCACAGCTCATTTCAATGACCAAAGTAAAAGAAGTAACACCTGTATGGTGTTTATGCAAGTTTATTGCTACTGAACTGAAACTTAAATAACTTTCTTTGCATTTTTTCTCTATTCTGTGAATTCAGTGGAGAAAATTGAACATAGTACTGGTGCATGGCTGAAGGCTGAAACAAGCTACATTACAAGCTTCTGTGCAGGTTATTTTGGAAGGTTGAAATAAAAGTTAGTCTTAACTTGTGCAGCAAACTCAAACCCTGCTTTAGTTTAATTTACAACAGGTGGTAAGACAGGTGAGTAACAGGAAGAGAAATACTAACGTTCAGCCATAAGCTTGAGGGGGATGTAGTTGGAAAACACACTCTTGGAACTGGATGGGCTGGACACCATGCAGGAGTAGTTGCCCCTGTCTGATGGGTCCACCTTGGAGATGTACAGGTTTCCTGTTATCTGGGAGACAAATCGCCGCTTGTCCAGAGAGATGAAGCTGGGGAAGTCATTGAGCATCCATCGAAATGACAATCCGCCTACACAGAGAGAAACGCTGCCCGTCAATCAAAGGTTTTAATTGTGGCCACACTTTGGAAAAAGCTTAAGGGACTTGATATGAGGCTTGCTTGCTCTGAGTTATAATACTACATGCAAGACTAAACTAGAACTATGCAGTGCCGAGAGAACTCATGATTCAAGCATCCATTGACCTTTGCTGATGAATTTTTAGAATCCAGCTTAAAGGCAGAACTGACCATGTTGTGAGTACATTTTGTTTCTTGTAATACTAGCTGGATGGGGATGAATTTGCGTTTGCCTGAATATTGATTTTTATTTTATTTTTATTTTTTCTGGTTGATGATTTTTTTTATATTAATGACAAAGGAGAACCGTTTTTTTAAATGTTAAAAAAAACTTGAAATAATAATTTTGGAAAAATAACAAATACTTTTTTTTTAATGATGTCTCTTCGTGGGTAGAACAAACACAACAATGAGTAGTTTTGAGTTTCTTTAAATCAAATCAAAGACTAGAAAATAAATCAAAACATTAGATGCATGTTATACAAAGAGAAAATAAAAGGCAGTAGGAACACTTGAGCAAAAACAGACCAAGCTATCAAAGACTGTACCTGGATAATGTGGAGGGGGTGCACATAGAAGGACTGCCCCCTGGCCCTCCTTGACAAACACTGTCTCCCTCTCCTCCAATGAGAAAAAATCAAGGTCTGAAAAAGCAGAGGTAAGACAACATTACCCTCCTGTAATTTGAACTAAAACACTTCCTACAGCTACGTATTAAAAACAAACAAAAAAAACAGTCTTTATCTGCATACTATAAATGCAGGTCCTGTGGAACATCTGGACGATGCTGCACATTCCAGCCTCCAGGGGGAAAAAAAGCTCATCTTTGAAACAACTTACATCCAAACTGGACAGATGCTTCTCTGCTGACGACTGTGCCAAACATGTTGGTGGCCAGACAAGAGTAGTTTCCCACGTGTTCGGTTCTTATGGGGTTGCTGATGACCAAGTTGCCTCCCAATAAACTGTAGTGGCTCCCCTCGTCACTCAAGTCAATGTCTACATTGTTCAGTTTCCATCTGCATAGAAAACAAGTCAAATCAGTGAAATGATGTGTTTGGAAACTTATCAGAGTTGAGTAAGTTTATAGCTAGATTTTTAAGTTTTTAAAGGGTTGCTTCATGTGGACATTACGTGTAACTTTTATTTAAACCAAGCTCTCCTTCCTTTTAGGCCTACAGCCCCTCTGACTGGATCAAATTAAATATACAGCATGAAATATACTGTTGCAATATTTTACAGTAACTAAAAATAATTTTTTTTGCACTTGAAATACAAATTGTAACAACTTTAATGGAATATCTATATCAGTATCAGAACTGGTATTGGTATGAGTCCCAAGTGGAGCATTTTGTACAAGAACAAGTTGTAATAATGCTGGTATAAGTCCCACTACCAGCATTGGTACACCAATAGCTTATTCTTATTATCATATTGTTATATGACCAAAAATATATTTTTTTATTTTTTCCAGAGATGCACATAATAATTGTTGTTTCATGCAAAACAATGATTTTATGTTCATTAGAAATTTTATTGCGCTATACAATGCACCCTCTGAAACAATGCAAGCCGTGGTCGAAGCCAATTCCATCTCCTCCAGCATCCAACTCTTGGACCCGTTCCACCGAAAGCAATTTTCAAGGATGCAGAGCAGGACATTTACATAGATTTACATCTAAATTGAAACAGAACGTGTGAGATGCTAGCACAGCTGCAGCAACAAGAACTGATGTGTCACGCTTTGGAATTTAAATGGCTAATATGGCAATAAAACATGTTCTGCAAACACATTTATCTGTGTACATTTTAAAAAAGATGAACAGGGAGGAAGGGTTTTAAAAATACTGGCCACATACAAATACTGAATGCTAGAGATGCATCAGAGATAATTTGAACATTCCTGTGACCTTGGCGTCTAAAGATACAGACCCGTAACGAGGGGAGAGTTCTGGGAGGCACACAGAACCCACAGTGTGGAGTAATGAGAGTGGCTTTATGGGAACATATGTTACTTGTATGTGGCAGGTGGATTGGCTCTGGCCCGGCAGCTCATGATAATTTTGGCCTCGGGCGACTCCTCGGGGTAGATGGTGTCCACCGGTTGGTCCTCAAACTCCGGACCGGATCCTATGACTTCATCTGTTGGTGAGAAACAAAGCAGAAATAAAATAAATGAATAACAGCAGCCTGGGTCAGACATGTAAGAGGATCATTTATACACAGAACTGTGATGTGATAATTTAGGATAAAGGATTTTAATATACAGTAAGTCAGACCTACATCATGTTGCACAAAGCTAAATATGAGAAGTCTACTGCAGTCACAAACAACAACTTTTTACCAGAACCACACAGCAGTCTGCACTCAAGGTGTTCCACTTCAGATCACTAAACTAAGTGTTTATTTTTCGTTTGCTTCAAACATTTTGTATTTATGTTAATAAAACAATAGTTCAACTGTTATACATGCATTTGAGCATAACATACTGCACTGTGTGTTGGTTTAATAAACATATACACAAACCTTTTTTTTAAATGACAGTTTAATTACATTTGGGTAAAAGTGCAGCACTGTGTGGCCCTCTCAAAAATTGTGGACCTTTCGATCGCCCTTCCCTGACCTAGCAGGAGAGCATCTTATCTGTCTTTAAAAAAAATTGTAAAAATTGTAATTGTGGTTAAAGGTTTTTCATCACAGTCAAGTCACTTTACAAATATGACTTTGTTTTTTTTTTTTTTTGCAATGGTAAATAGCAGCTAGCTATAGCACCTACAACACTTTTGACAGGAATTTAATAAAATTTCTGCTAGACTATAACCTAATGAAATGAAAATTAATTTTTAAAGATTTATAAAGTCAGATTTGTATGAACCTCTATGAAAGATTTAAAAATGTTTTAGAGCAGGGGTGGGCAATCCTTGTTGTTCTGCATGTTTCCCTGCTCCAACACCTGATTCAGGGATTGCGTTATGTTTGCATGTTCTGCAGAAGCTTAGTCATTGCCCAGTCATTCCAATCAAGCAGAGAAACAAGTGAAACATGCAGGATATTGTCCTTTGAGGACCAGGATTATCCACCTCTGTTTTATAACAAAATCCACTTTGTTCTCTGTCCCAACACAAACTAGCCAGGCCTTTAATCCAGTCAGAATGCTGTACTTTTCACTACCTTATAAACAGATATGACAGTGAGCATGTGGTGACTTTTGATCTTCACTTTTTCCTGTCTGACGCAGACAATGTGTGTCAAAACTGTTGCTCAAAGAGCTCGGGAAGCCGGCTGTAACTTACCCACATAAAACTAGACATTTGAGCAGACTAGAAAGCTTTTGCTTTCCTCCAAATCACAACATCACACCAATTATACCAGAGAGGTGCTCACTCAGGCGCCAAACCATAGTAACACATTCATCTGTTGCTTGTAATTGTTGTAAGCCGATGCTAGAAGCTTAAAAATGCCCACATGACTTAGCACAATCAAAGCTTTTTTATTTATTTTTGTTTCCATTTGTATGTGTCATCTTTTGCCGTCTGATGCACATGTGCAGGAAATTTCCCCTGCCCCATCATAAATACGCCTCTCTAGGTTCAAATCTGCCTTTTGCACATTCACACACACACACACACATGCAATTATTCCCAATTACTCGTTAAAACAGACAGACATGATGAGCGGTGGCATGAATAAGACATAAACACAGGCTATGAATAAGCAATGAGGTGGAATGTTCCCAAACGCTGATTATTCTTAAAGATCAAGAGTGTGCGTAGGTGACTGCGGGATTACAGACGAGAAAGCATGCGTGAATGTGTGTGTGTGTGTGTGTTTTTCCTTTGAATCCTCAAGCTCTTAGAATGCACAGCTGACACCTCAATGGGGAGAAGCTCTCTCTTTCAGAGTAATATCCTGCTTCTTTCCAATTCAAGGCCAACGCTTACAACTGAATGAAAATGTCAAAACAACACACTGAGCAACCTTTTAAAGCCAAAAAGAAGATAATGATATTTATACCTGAAAGTGCAGTCGTAGTATTATTAATCATCACAAAAACAGAAAGATGTACGGTAGTTACGCTGAATACACATCAGTTCTCAACACGTACAGTACGTACAGTAATCCCAGAAAACTGACAGTTTAACATCAGCTAGCATATTTAACAGCTTTGGCTGACTGGAATCTTCAGGAATTAAATAGCTTGTAATCCAACAATTAAAATGATTGACAAGTTAACTGTATATCCACCCAATCAGTGGCTTGTGTTTGAGATGTTGGTCGACAGGATGAGCTCCTTTTTACACACCAGCAGCCAACATTTGTTTGACATTGATGCAAATCCCAAGGACTTTAAAAATGTGCTGGCTGTGAGCTAAAAATGGGCCGCTGCTGGGGTTAATAAGAAGAAAATTAGGTGAGACTTTAAGTTCTAGAAATGAAGAAAAAAAAATGTGACCGAGAGACATACAGCTCACATTAATAAGTAAGCGAAGTACAGTGACCCCATTCTGCTGCAAGACTCAGGTTGAGCTCCACGAGCGTCAGGCACATGTAGAAACTGGATATAAATGTTGAATGGCCGGTCGGTGGGGAGCTGCTGAGATTCTGCACGTTGGTGAAAATAAGCAATCGGACTGTAAGTCAAAGAGATGAGCGCTGGTGGCATTCTTTTTTTTCTTTCCACAGAGAGTGGGATGTGACAGATGGTGGTGGGGGGGTGTTAAAGCAGGCCACTTATACTGCCTGGAGACACATACAGAAGGCTATTTTACTGTTCCTTTGCTTGAATTTACTTTTTCTGTATTTTCAACTCTTCATGACTTGACACTGACCTTCTCCTTTCTCCCTAAGGTGTGTTGCTTTTCTTTCCTTGTTCTTTTAACTCTTATTTTTCTCACTTTAGCAGCATATCTGTTGAGCAGCTCCTCACGTTTGTTCAGATCTTTTTTGTTCTGAGTCTGATTACGCATTCCCACAATCCCAAGAAAACCAGACTTTCTAGGCAATTGAGCTAAAAGCACCCTAAAATTATTTTAAAAAAATATTCTTGGAAATATAGCACAGTTTCTAGAAATGTCTTTGGCCACAGTAGCTGCGTTTCCATTACAAATGCGCGCAAAACTTTGTCGATATTTAGTTAATGTCGAAAAAACACAGTTTCGCAATTGTTGTGTTTCCATTAAGAAAGAAATGCTATTGAAATCACGCGTGAATACGCTTGTTCTCGCGATTTTCACGTGGTGGATGTAAACAATCTAGCATGTTGCTACCACAACACTAGTGATCAGAGGAGACGTCGGCGTCTTATCGAGGCTTTCGAGCGACAAGCCTCTTATACTTGGGAGCGGATATATATGTGGCGTTTTTGGGAAATTGTAGTCGGTGAGTTTACTACTTTCTTTTGCAACTTCAGCGATTTTACTACTACCTTCTGTTGTCTTTTTCTCTTCACCGTCTTTTTGCCAGTAGAAACAGCCGGTTGTTGATCACGTGACTTCCGTGATGCAAAAAAAGTGTTTCCATTGCAGTTTCGCGAAATATACTAATTTCGATATGGCTGAAAAACACCTCATCCTAGCGCAAAAACATTTTGTCGAAAAACGGAAGTTTTTTTTAAACTGACGTGTTTCCATTGAGCAAATTTATTTTCGAAATTCTTATTTGCACATTTTCATGGTATATGGAAATGCAGCTACAGAAACACTACAAACAACCCCAAATGCTGAAATAAATATGCCAGACCTGTATGTGGTGCTGTTTTACTGCCACAAAAATACACCATAAAACAGGCACCAGAGATGACGAATGGTACAAAAAGCTTGTTTGCTGGCTGCAAAATGTAAACACATGAATGAGAAAAAGATGCCCTCTGGGCCAAAATGCAATCTTTAAAACCTTTTCTTTTGTGTAAACTATAATGCAACCATAAAACACTGATGTGGCGTCTCATTATTTTAAACCCTAGAATAGTTATAAGGGCTCCAAAAAATCTGTTTCTGTCTGAATGCAGGGTTGAAACATTAAAAACATTCTGTGAACTCACAAAACCATATCATGTTCCTCAATATACATATAAACTATGCCTTTACTTCCAAGGTAACAGATGACATAAGTATGTCATTTCTGTTCCATAGTTTGCGCTCCTTTTTTTCCCATTTCCAGAATGACATTATAGGACTTAGTTAAGATCAGTGCATGTTTGTTTTAGCAAAAGGGAAATCCAGTTTGCTCATTCCTAGCGCTACAGTGTTAGTTTATTGTGTAAAAGCATATTGAAGCCAAACCCCATTTTTAGTTATTTTTTATAACCTGTGAATCTAGTCTGAAAATTAGTATAAAAAGTTATTTAAAGTCATATTGGGCCATCTCCTCTGGGGGAATCCCTTGGAGCCCGGCCGGGCACAACCCCAAGAGGAGACGTGGGTACCCCTTCTCATAGGCTCACCACCGGTGGGAGGGGCCAAAGGAGTCGGGTGTGATGTGTGACGGACGGTGGTCGAAGGAGAGGAACTTGGTTGTCTGATCCTCGACTACAGAAGCTATTATTTAATGATGTAGAAATTTTGTCTGAAGCAAAGTAATGAAAATCCAAAAATATTGAAAAATCATATATTTCAACAGCTACCATAAAATGTTCAGAATGTTCAACAATTTAGCACCAAAAACCTGCACATTCAGAAATGCTTCCAGCTAGAGCAACTTTCTGCCAATGTAAAAAATATAACATCAGGCAGCATGAAAAAAACATGTGTTAGATGTGTCATGAGAATATTAGAGCAACGGTGTGAGGTCCCATGAGTACGGAGCAGCAGGTGGAACACTTGATTCCAATAGATTCATTCATAGAAGAACTAATAAATAAATAAATAAATAAATAAATAAATAAATAAAATAAAAACACAACCTTACCTACAGGGGATCATGAACAAGAACAGAGACAGGCACAGAGCAGGTATGATGAGGATTCAACAAGTGTGTGAGAAGTAAAAACTAACAGGAAGCAGTGATTACAGAGTGGCAAACTGCTGGGCTAACGAGCAAACGAGAGGCAGGTGTGAGAAACAGTGAACTGATTAATAATAACAAGGATATAATAATCTGGTAAAACAAGACCACTAAAACATTTTCAAAATGAAAAACAGGAGTTTATAATCATCTCATTCCAGAAAACATCTTAATATACAGAAACAATGAACAAAAAAAATAATAATCAGCAGATCAGTCTTATCAGCATTCATCATTGGATTTTTGTTTATGTTTTAGTTGGTTGCTTTTAAATCTGTGAAGTGCATATCTTTCCAATACAAGGTGAAAGAAAAGGTCTTTATTTAAGAAACTTGGCATAATACACATGATTTTACACATTTTATCACTGAACTGGCATATTTTAACTGGCCAAAATGAAACAGGAAGTGACATCAAAGGAGAACTGATTAAGAAAAGGAACTCTCTGGTTTTTGTTTACTGAAACAGTTGAACTCTTCTTCATCTCGCTCTGAAAGTGACACAAAATAATGTAAAGAAACATCAGATTCTTCTCTACAGTTCATGATGTACATTGTAGAAATGCTCTGTTCACATTCAGAAGTTACCCCTTTGACATCACTTCCCGTTACTTCACATATAAATATCTTAACAAATCTTCATCTCAAAAACTTGTGGACGGATTGTCATGGAAATTTTACCACATGTGGGTATTGGCCAAAGGAACAGACCATTACTTT
>JAUBOC010000011.1:7528952-7549371 GCA_032275365.1 Anablepsoides cearensis
GAATCGAATCGAAATCGAATCGAATCGTGACCCAAAGAATTGTAATTGAATTGAATTGTGAAGTTGTTAACAATACCAAGCCCTAATGACCACAAAAAGATTTAACAGTGGAGTTTGTAACCAGTTTATTAGCAGTACATCCTGATATACAATCACATATAGCAGAATTTGTCTGGGCCACTTCTGGTCCACACAAGGCACTAACACTAACAGATACTACAAAGGCCTTTTGTTGGCCCAGATGTGGTTTGACAGAGGTGTTCCATGAATGGGCCAGCAACACGTAAACCAAACCACAACCAGGCCATTTGGGGTGTGCCATTGTAAAAACAGCACCACCATTGCCAGAACTGGCCCACATCTGGTTGACAAATCACTTGACATGCCAGCAGTGCCTGCTTGACACCAGATCTAGCCATCATGTGTCTGCTATGTGGGAATACAATCCATTCACCTGCATTGTATGTATGCAAATACATTCATCTTTACATGCAGCTAAAACAGTGACCACTTACATTTACATAGCAAAAAATATTGTAAGTGAAAAATAAAATGTCACTAAAAAAAGAAACTGACATTTAAAAATGTATGATGATTAGGGCTGCTACGATTAGTCGATTTATCAACGACTAATCGATTATTAAAATAATCGACGACTAATTTAATAATCGATTAATCGGGGGTTTTTTTGTTTGTTTTTTTACTTTGTTTTTCTATCCAAACTGCTTTTACACCTTCCACTGCCACATCGGTCTTTCTGTCTTTGACACACATGCACAGTACTTGTAACCAGGTTAGGCCGTGGACGTCACAAGACATGATACAGACAGGCTCTGGTATTATGGCTACCTGACAACAGACTAAATAAATACAGGAATTTTAATTAGAAAAGATTTTGCTATTTATTTTTCATGAATTAGTCTTTATAGTAATCGACAAACAAAAACTAATCGTTAATGAATCAACAAAATGAGTCATTAGACTAATCGAATAATCGTAAAAATAATCATTAGATTAATCAAGAGAAAAATAATTGTTTAGGACAGCACTAATGATGATACTCTCATTTTATTTATTTTTTATTATTATTATTGATAAAACGAGTTTTCAGTACGACTGCAGAGTTCCTACAGTTACGTTGTCACTGCAAGCTGTCACTGTTTTGTCATCGGGAGGGGGGCGGGGTTAAACGAAAGGCTCCTTCACCAACCTACCGTTGTCCTGCTCCTCTACCTGCAGTCCGCCAACAGAATGTTTAGGTTCAAGTATTGCTCCTCAAACACAGGTAAGGGCTTTGTTTTTATGATCATTATCATTATAAATTGACAAGTGATTCACACTGCCTAGCCCATTTAGAAGTCTTTTTGGTGCTTGAACAGACATATAAACCTCTGGAGAAACAGAAAAAATGAAAATATGGGGTTGTTTCCACTCTTACCCTCAGCCTTAAAAATAAACAAAAACAAATTCCAGTCTTGAGAACTTTTCAAGTTAGCCAGTGGCTATCAGCTAGTTAAAAGGAAAACTGAATCACTTGTCAGTTTATACAGCTCGTAATAATAATAATCATAAAAACAAGACTCGCTCCGGTGGTTGAGGAGCGATACTTGAACCTGAAGTTTCCATTGGTGGACCGCAGATAGATGTAGAGGACGAGGGGAAAAACAGAAAGACCCTGAAGGAGCCTTGTGTTTAACTCCGCCCCCAATGCCGCAACACTCACTGCTTTCAGTGACAGCCTAACCAAAATATCTCTGCAGTGGCATTGAAAACTTATTTTATCTGAAATAAAATGAAAGTGTCATCATAAGTTTTTCAACATCACTTTCTTTTTTTTACTGACCCTCTTTTTCAATGTCATTGTAAGCTGTTTTAGCTCCATACCTTTAGAGGTTGTATAGTACTATGTCTGTGGTCGATTTAATAAGCTAAAAACTGACAGATGTGCAGATAAAAAACAGTATATTACTGCAGCCTTCACCACTAAGAGACAGATATATTGGATTTGGACATCGAGCTTGATGAGAATCATGACTTCTTTTGCATAGTTGTGAAGATAGTTTATTGCAAATACTTACTGAAAAGGCTGGGTCAGGTCATGTCAACACAAACACACAAATTTATTTGCCATTAAATGTAAGAAGTAGTAGTGATCTAGAGTGTTTCTGAGTGTGTTTCAGCACGTGTGTGTGTGTGTGTGTGCCTTCCAGTGACTGTTCACTCTGTCTTCTCCACACTACAGCTTTATGTGTTGCAGCATGAGAGGAGCTGTGTGTTGCAGATAAGAGTCAGAGTATTACAGAGACTAGGGGAGGCGTGTGTGAAAAGAGAATAGAGAAATCAGAGAGAAAAAAAAAAAAACAGTGCTCTTTCTTCCAGTCAGATTCACCTCTGGATGCCCTCCACCCGCCGCCATTACACCTTACCCATAAATAATCCAACCAGGGACGCAAGCTGGTATACTGACACATTTTACACAGTCGCCCACACATACCATGCTCCACTGAACTCTGAACAAGTTCACGCATGGTTCATATTCCTCCATAATGTGCAGGGTATTTATTACACTGTAATTGCTGTCGCCTCATTCGGTCTAGACGGTCGGTAATAAGAGGTGTTCTTGGTCACGTCATCATTATCTTCCTGTTTATATAAATTATTCTTCAGCAGAGTAGACATGAATCACAGCAGAAGACAACAAAATCTTTAATTAGGCTTTGATGATTCTCTCTGTTTAACATCAAGCTGATGACTTGCTAAAAACAGTAGCCTGACTCAGGACACAATGCTGTGAACATCAAGACTGCACGTGCCATTTTCATAAGAAGAAGCCACTTCTCCGTTTCTGCCTGCTGTTGTAACTGAGTAAAAGTGAGGCGATAATGTCAGCAGGCATGAACAAGCAGATTGCACACAGAGGCTCCTGCAGCTATGAACTCAGCCGAGCAAAGAAATCTGGGGCGAAATTAGCGGTGGAGTCTCATGCATGAGACACGCGGTCTTCTCATGGGCCAGGTTTGGTTCTGAATAATGATACGGCAACACACACACACCAAAAAAAAAAAAAGTAATACTAATAACAACACAGCGCTCCATGGAGGAATCCATATGGCTCAACACATTTAATGGGATCTGGTAAAGCTCACAGTTTGTGCTGGAGGATGACTCTCAGCTTGGACCACACAAAACTTTAGCTCGATATCTGAAAAACTGACTTAGTTAGAGCCATTGTTGTGTTGGCTTTTGAAATGGGTTGACTTCTGTAGCTGTACCCACAGAGCAGACAGGTGTGGGCCAGATCTGGTGTCGAGGTGGCACTGCAGGCCGACTGCTGGGCATGACAAATGGTTTGTCAACCGAATATGGGCCAGGTCTGGCAATGATGGTGCTGTTTTTAAGATGGCATGCCACAACTGGCCTGGTTATGGTTTGTTTTATGTGGTTCTGGCCTATGCTTGGGCCACCATTAGCAAACCACATTTGAGCCACCAAAGGACGTGTTGAAGTGTGTTAAACCACTTCTCCATGAGTCTTATTGGTTTCGCATCAGCCTAACACGTCTCCATTTCTGGTCCCAACTGCGTTTTTAGAACCACCTCAGCAGAAGTTCCAGGCAGGTGAAACCGGGTATTGCATGCAAACTATTTGGACGTCAGCAGACTGCTGCCTGTGGATTGACTGAGCCGAGGCAGAACTTGCAAACTCTTCCTTGAGAGAGGTGCAGGAGATGAGTGCATGCAGCTTGAGCTGGACAGAGCCGTCTGAAATGAGCCAATATACCAGGAGGTTTCTGACTGCTTCCAGTTAAAGGTGCACCTATAAACAGTGCTGCGACCACCGAACAATAAAACAATTACAGCTTAAGCTTTGAGCTGACGATGCAATGACATTCATGCCCACAAAGTGAGGGACACACTGGAATGGAGACACATACACCTGAGTGGAACCGAACCAAACAGAGTGAGACTTGACAGTGGAGAAGGGGCTTTAGTGCATATTGTGGGCCAGAAAGGTTTAGCAATTTGTTTAGCATAAGCAATGATTATTTTCTGGAATTTCCTTCAGACATAGCAATTCATGAGATGTGCTGCTAGCAGACAAAACATCCACACATTTGCACCCAAAAATCGAGGCAAATACATTATCGCCCAGCTTGAGTGGAACATTAAAAACAACCTTCATTCTGAGGTATTTTTAGGAGAGTTTGTCAGAAGCTATTAGAGAAAATGTACTGTCCTACTAGTACTAAACTCATGACACAGGGTCTTACATCACCTCATGTTCCTCTGAGCCAAATGTGACAAAGTCCCACCAGCTAAACCGTGCTGCCCTGATGTGTCAGTAGGCAGGCTGGGGGATTTCTGCTGTCTATACACTTTAGACTAAGGAAGGCTACACTCTATGACCCCTTCTTTTTTTCCACACTTATTAGCCATGCAACAGGGTTTAGGTTTGTTAGTTTCTTTGCCTACACTGAATGTTAATGTTGTCTACATCAATGCTCTCTTCTTTGCAAATATTGGTGCCAAGAAGGACCCGGGAGCTCCGAGACTGACGACCAAAACACTAATTTACCAGCAGAACAGCAGAGGACAGGAGCAACTTGCTTTCTGCATCTGCACCAGCTTTTATTTGTGGTTACTCTGGTCAGAAGAATGAAGGGAGCGCTTTCTTAGAATACAACCAACCCTCGCCCCTTTGTTTCTTCTCTGTCTGGTTTTCCTTTGCTTTCTTTAATAGCGTGACTACAAAACAACAAGCATTTCCAATAATGTGCTGAATCGATGCACACCGGTTACAGCTAGTCTCCGGTCATCAAGCTGCATTAATATACAATCAGCTGGCCTGGAGATCACAGCACAACATAATAACTTTAAAGATCTGTTTGCAACTTTAAGAGAGTGGTAACCTTCAGGAAATGACTGCAATCGATGAATAATTTAGAAATACCTTTGTATTATTGAAATAAAAGTATATCAAATGAGAATATGGGGTAGGTATTAAAAACACTTCAGGTAAACAAACAGGATGACTGGGTGTTGCAGTAGCACTTACTGAGACTCCAAGTGCTTTGTCTCCCATATCTGCCCAAAGTAATGGGATTTCTTAGGTTTAAATGCACTTCGCTCAGTGTGTGGAGCCAATAGGAAGCTAAACTATTGATCCACAAACAATTTAGCTGTCCAGCTGTCCAGAAAGAGGGAAAACAGGACGCCCCTAAATGTATAATGAGGCTTCCCAAGAGTGCAGCTTGCTCTCTATTCTCTCCACATGCAGGAAGCTTTTGCCTCTGGGCAATTAGCCTTCTATACACTCCTACCATCCATCCCTCACCCAGAAGTCTAGTGATCAGCTAAGAAAACTCTCACCAAGGACACTTTTCTTAAAACAAGAATACCCACAGACTCTTGGTTTCTTACCATATTTAAAGCCCCTGTCACACTATAATGTTTTGAATGATTTATATTGACTTATGAGGAAAATGGCAAACACACTAGTTGCATTAGTTTGTTATGTTTTAAATAAATTACCATCACACTGATATGATGGCCAGCCAATAATTTCTTTCAGCGTGTGCCAACGTCTTGCTCCTATGTTAGACATAAGTTACAGACGTCCAACAGGTAAGTTATGCATGAGTTCCCACATGTTTTATGTAAGGTCACATCAGTTGGAAACCATTTGGGCAGATGTGTAGCAATGAGGTACATAAACCATTCATCGGCATAAGATTTTTAAAACGTTATTATTATAGCCCTGAGACCATAATTCACCCCTCTTATGGTGCATCTGAGAACAACTCGTTTTAGTGCTGTCTCACACCCCGCCCCCCTCAAACCTGTTTGGCCATTTTTATAGTTTGATAGCAGAGATACGATTATCCAGCACCCCAGAAATCTTTATTTACAAATTAATTAAATTATGTCAGACAACGGACCTGCTGAACCATGGATTAGCAAAATTGGTTAGCTAGAAGTCCATGTTTTTGTTTAGCAATTCCACAGCAAATACTGTGACATCATTGTTTAAAATACATAATAGGGAATAGAGAAAACTAAACAGAGAGAATATAAATTTATCTTTGCAGCACTGGGAGAGACTAAATAATTTTTTTCTGCATTCCAAGATACTTCAAGTACACAAAATGCATTTAAGGGATAGAATTGAGGATTTTGCGAGATAAGTCCCCTTTAACACACATCTTATGGAGATGTCATAAATCTTGACTATTTGTCTTCACCAAAAGGTAATGTCCGTTTAGAATTAACAAAATATTTTAGACAGTCACCCACTTTCAATTTAGGGTTTTTGTGTATAAGTACTAGGTGTGCAACAATACATGTACCCGTATCGAACCGTATCGAACAGTGCTTTAGGTTCAATACACACTTGTATCGAACAATACAGATTTTTAAAAATTATTTCCTCAGCTTGTCTTCTGAAGATGCTCTGTGTTGAAGGATCAGTGGATCTGTGTTCGACTACTCCACCTAGGCTGCATTGTGGAGCACAGATCCACTGAGAAACTTTCTGTTTCAGCAACATTTCATTTAAAAACTGAACTTTTGAGGTTAAACAAATGTTCATACTTAATTTAAATAAATTACAAGTTAAAAAGAGCATGGAAATTTCTCTTTTTTGTATCGGAAAAATATCGAACCGTGAGACTAAATTATCAAACCGAATCGTGAATTTTGTGTATCGTTGCAGCCCTAATAAGTACATATTGAAAATGGTCCGGTCTTTATCGAGTTCTGACTTTATTCAAATATTACCTCAAGTGTACAAAAAAACAACACATGTAACCATGTTATTTATAATAAACAAAAGTGAAGCCAAAATTAAAAAGGATGTGAATGTTAAAGTTCAACCATTATAAGTATTTTTCAAAAACTTAAGCTGCCTTGAAGTACTTGTTTTCTGTCTGTCACATTGCTGTGGAAGAAACTTGGGCCCACTCTTCTGCAGAATTTGTGTTTCTCCTGGAAACCATTTCAAACAAGCTGTGGTTGTCATGAACTTTAACATTTCACTCACTAAGTCAAAAAGTAGTTTTGGGGGGTTTAAGAGTTTATAGGTTCCTTGAGTACTGCAAAGTCTGACCTTGGTTTGTATCTTTTGTGACTAGAACTCCTGTCAACTGTGAAAATAATATTTTCCACTTACTAATAATCTTTTTTCACTGGAATGATGAACTCTGAATCATCAAAAATGCAGATGCGAAGATGCAGCAATAGTTAAAGTCATTGCTGATGGGTCCCACATAATATGCTCCGGACCAGCTTTTATCACACTGCTGATTATCATTTCTGTAATTGCATTCAATTAGTAGCATGGCTGCTACTTTACTTTATGAATCCTATTGAATTTACTTTTTTTTCTTTGCACAGCTGAAGCTGATGTGTGTTTGTACACTTGAGATGAAACCTGGTAATAATGGCTGCAGAAAGAGGATGTACTTTCTTTCCCTCGTGGCTGTGCATAAGATGAGGAGTACGATTATGCTTGGACGTATAACGCCACTCATGTGCGGGCAGAACAAGCCTGTGGATAAATGTGTGTTCTTGTGTCCAACAAATGCCGCCAGCACCATAGCAACAGGCCGTGCTCAAACCCCCCACGAGTGTCTTGTCCGCACTCAGAAAGTCACATTTGTACTTAATTGAATGGGTCCCTCCCTCAAATGGCTTGGTTTTTATCAGCAGCTCTAAAAAGTGTCGCTGAAAGAAATCTGTAAAACTAAGCTTTCACATAATGAATACAAATTGAACAGCCTTCGGATCAAAACGATGCTTGTTACCAAGACCATCAAGAAAAATATTGTTTAAAAAAAATAATAAAATAGCAACATCTCAAGCTTTTCTGTACATGAAATGTCAAAGGAAGCATGATTTAATTGGAAAACTGTGTTCCAACTTGATGAAAACATCTCAAATTCCATAAATCATCACTAAAGTTTTCACAAATGACCTCTGAGAAATATAAATATCAGGACTTATTATCATGTTTTACAATTCTGCGAAACATGCAAACGGGTTGGAACAGACAAACAAGGAATTCCCTTGTAAATAGCCGAAAAGTGATTTGTTTTTGGATTTGTTACTTTTTATTAAAAAAAAGAATCCCTGAATACAAATCAGACACGCGCAACTGATTTTTCAAACTGCATGACAATGAGAGTCACGTTGAGCTGAGTCAAAAGAGTGTGTGGAAGCACACTCTTATCCCAAACCAAATATATGAATGCACCTGGGAAAGGGGCAGAAACAGATGGCTGCAGACTCCCGTGTGAGAAATCAGTCTGGTCTGTGCGACACAACATTCCTGCTCAGTGAAATGTTAAATAAATGCACAAGAGGCAATCTGATCTTTAAGGACTAGTTTAATTAAGACCCATTTACACGTAGATGCTTAAAACTAAGTGTTTAATTAGGGTAAACTGCCCTAAGAACTTGTTACCCTAGCAGTATTGTCACTTCTACTTCTTATCATAATTAAATATTAACCTCTTAAGCACCTAGCTAACAACATCATGTAATTAGTTATTGAATGACTAAGTATCTGGCTTTAATTGCTGAAATTCACAATGAAGCCAGATGAGGATTTCTTTGCTAATAACTGAGCTGGCACTGTGATCGAGGAGGATCTTTTCACAACTATTGCTGGTAAAACTATAATAAAAAAAGGCTCACGTCCCCAATATCACTCTAATTGAGTCCAATAATCCCAGAGGATTTCCTTTGATTACAGAAACTAGAAATGTGACAGAAGAAAACTTAGAGAACAATCTTTAAATCAGACCTAATTTTAGATTTTTATTGCATTTAAGTACTGGGTGAGGGAGACATATATTTTAGGCCATGTCCGGAACATGGCTTCCATTTTGAAAGCCGCCATATTGGATCAAGGGCAATTTTTCCCAATGGGAAGGTGGTCATAAAGGATATTTAAGAAGGCCAGAAACATCTTAGAAATTGGGTGATGCAATTAGATTTGCAATATTTCTAGTGGTTCAAAAGCTATGACACCAAAAGTTGCACCAACAACTGGGAACATTGCCTGTGATGCACAGCTGTTTGTTCAACATGCTAACCAAAGTTTCTGTGTTGATAACTTTTGAACCACAAAAACTGTTGCAAGTCTGATTGTGGCAATCGATTTCAGAGACAACTCCTTCTTTTATATACTTTAAGGCCTCCTTCCCATTGGAAACAATTTGACTTTGATCCAATAAGGCTTTCAAGATGGCAGCCATGTTTCGGACATGACCTAAAAGGAAGGACCCTCACCCATTACTTGCTGGGGTATTCACGTATTTCATTTCCCCTTTGGTTTCATGTGTCTTTTGACTCACCCTGTAAATTTCAAGCCATGCATTCAGGCTCTTTATTTAACCAAATTATTGAACTTTTATTGTCTTGATGTCACTCCCTGTTTAAACGTTGGTGGTTAAAATTCAAATATAAAACAAAAAATGTTGTGTCATACTTGCAAAATTCAACAAAAATGTCATACAGTTATAGTTGCATGTTTTTTTTTTCATTTTGTCTTTGCTTCTAAAAATTGTTTTTTTCCTAGTCTTTTCTGAGGCCATTGTAGCTAACGAATTATGATGGCACCATTAAGCCCAGTTCATGTGTCACTCCTCTGATCAATGAATCCTGTTCTTTGTCACATCTGGAGCTTTGGAAAACTGGAACTCTTCAGCTGTTCCAAAAAGGCTACAGAGAAATCGTTGTCACTGTCTTTAAAACTTCTACCCAGTCCATAAGATCACTTAGAGAGCATTGATCTGTATCATTCTGTGTCTCTGATAAATGTCAGGGGGAGATAAGGAGCCATCTCCAGACAGGCCTGCTGGTCCAGACCTCTTTATCTAAACGTAACCTGATTTTTAATGAGTCATCACTTTGGCAGGCAAACAAAACAGAACCTAAGGATGAGTCACTTTGGATGCCTGCTTTATCATAAAATTTAAGTTACACTGACAAGAAAAAAACTGATACAGTAAATGAATATTATAGTTCTAGTTCTATTTTTTAGTGCTTTTACAACTAGCTATTTTGAAAAATCCTTTTTTTTTTTACATTTAACTCAAGGACCCTCAGTTCTATAAATAGACAAATCCCAGCAGTTAATATCAAAAACATCTATTTTTATCTTAGTGCTGCTTTTAAGCGAGCTGCACTTCATTTGATCTTGACAATAGATGAGTTTCACTCACATACATGCATTTTGCTCACATTCTTTGTCCAGTATGGCTGAATGATTGTTTATATCTGGCATGAAAACTAAGAGACCTCCAGAGGTGCCAGGAGTAATTACTCTGAGTTATAATGAACTACAGTAAGAAACAGTGGATCAGTTCAAGCAAAACAACAGATTCTCATTCAATCGTATTGATTGGCTCAAGAGGAAATTCTTGCTTCTGTAAATGATCTGCAACAAATAACTGCTTACAGTGCTGATTAATGGTTTTAGACGAAGGTTTAGACCCTGGCTGCACTACCTTGAGTATTTTTTTTTGTTTCTTTTTTTTTCTTTTTCTAGTTTCCTGCAGTGTTTGCACCTCCAGTCTACACACAAACTGTCTTTGGTGAGAAAAACAGTTTTTAAAAATGTGGGGATTTTTTTAAATTCAGCCTGTTTCATGTGTGCCTTTATGGTTACTTTGTTCCCTGGAAACAACATCACCTATGGAGCCATTTTTTATTTTTCCATGTTTGTCTCATGTGATGTGTCCGTAAGATGTTAACTTTGAGAGAGAATTTTTTAAAACAAAATCAAAAAAGTTAAAACAATATTTGGAAAAATGTAAGTATGGTTCTTACAGGGTCCACATTGGTCGAGGTAGGAAAAAGAAAAACTTTAAGGTAAAAATTCATCCCCTCACAGACGTCATTCTGTTTTAGAACTCAAACATCATTGTTTGAGATCAGTAACATAAAAAAAATCTTCTTTTCAGAACCACTAACTTTTAAATAACCCATCAGACTTGCAACATTTAGAACAAGTCAAACTCTGAGCTGCACAAACATTCAGGAACCATTGATCAAATAAAATAAAGATAGTATTTTTAAAATTATACAAATTGGAGTGTGTCTAACTGAACTGGTGAACTGACACTAAAATGAGACATTATCATCTGAATCATAAATAGCTCATGAATTAGTAGAAAGCAGACAATTCTGCTGATGTTACTGAATGTTACAGCCTGATTTTGTAATTTGTAGACGATTCCTAAACCCTCTGGTGTTGCATTTTGGTCTGTTTCTTTGTGCAAACTGAGAACAAAAGAAAGAAACAGTTGCTGCACATAAATGCCAGTGTAGTTGTGAATGCATGCAAACGGTGCACTAAAGTGAAGAAAATGACTCTGTATTTTATTTCAAAATGTTGTGAATGAGAAATTTTTGGGGAATGAAGAAAAGTTGTATTTGTTTAAAAAGTAATTGTCACGGTTGTATGAGATTTTGACCCAAGAATGCAGATCGGCATAAAACTTTATCAGCGAAAACAGAAGTTGACCTGTCAGCAGAAAATAACAAAAACTATACATAACCATGGACGAGTCTCACAAAGAGGTATGAAGAACATGGAGGTAAACCTGACATGGTGCAGGAACACATTATGCTCCACTGATGAGGAGGTGAGAAACAGCTGAGCTGATTGAAACAGGGAGCAGGTGTGAGTGGGCGTGGCAGAACTGAGAAGCAGGAAATGACTAATGATAATAGCAGGAACACAGGGAAGCAAAAAACTATTTGAACACAAAGCAAATACAGAAACTAAACACTATAAGCAATAGGGCTGCACGATATTAAGAAAACCTGCGATGTGTGATAATACTGCTTAATATTACGATGACGATATGACTTGCGATAAATGAACAAATATGAATGCATGTAGTGTTGATATCTTTCTGCCAAAAAAACAACCTAAAAAACCTAATCATTTCCATTCCTTAATTTTTTTTAATTGACCAAATACATGAAGGGCTCCATTTAATTGGTGAAATATTTCAAGCTTCCATCTGAATGACAAACTGCATAAATGCAAACTTTTGAGTCAACCATTTATTGAAGTTTATGCAATTGTTGCGATATGCATATTGCGATGTGATTTATTGCGATGATGATAAATTTTCGATATATTGTGCAGCCCTAATAAGCAACAAACTAAATACTGAAAAACAATGACTATGATTATAACTGGAGTAGAGTAGATGGGGTCTTAGTTTGTAATGGATCTTAGTGGGCTGAAATTTTTTTTATCCATCAAGCCCAAACAGTCTCTTTATATTAAGTTGTTTGCTTCATTCTCAATCCAACTCCTAAAGAAATCAAATTGTTTACTTTAAAAAAATACCTTCTATAGCTGACCTAACAGCCAACTGCCTTTACAAAATAAAAGTAGATAAAAGCTGTTCAGACACTGCTTCAAAAAGAAAAACTACTTCACGTCTGATGTACAATGCCACACTGATAAGACAGGCAATCAACGGGTGGGGCACAAAAACCTGCACAATGATCACGTTCTGTTTTATTTTCCTCATTACCTCTGCTTCTCTACAAAACCCATCGTCACTGGAGCACACATGCAGAAAGCGCAGCGCTGTCGGCATGGGCAGAATAAATGGCTCAACCGGTGCAAACTGTATTCAGACAAGGACTGAGGGTCTTTCTCCTCAGCAGGCATGAACAGAGGAGAGGCCTGTTTCCAGGCAAACATAGAAGACGTCACGTCTCTGCTTCTCTGCCGTACCATAAGTGTGTCTCACTATTGATTGCTGCTGTGCAAATTGCTGAGCAATCTATTTGAAACGTCAACAAGAGAGCATCACACTTTTTGTGAGTGTGTGTTTGTGTGTGTGTGTGTGTGTGTCAGGGAGTCACAGAGGAGCACGTCTACAGACAGAACAGTGTTGCAGCAGAAAAGACTCAAGTTTCAGAGTGTTTCTGCACCCAGTGTTCATTTGCATGGACTGACTCACAATAAGCTTACATTTTCCTCTGAGCATGACTGCACTGAACTTCTCATTTACTACAGACAGGGTAAAAAAAAACTCATCCCTCCTGCCAAATTTAAACTCTGCCAGACAGCTTAAAAAATTCTGAAATCGCGCATCCAATCTATCTTAATCCGTTCAGCAAACATTGTTTTTTTTGTTGTTGTTGTTGTCATCGAGTAAATTTTTCATCCAAGGCGCAGAAGGACATCTGGAAACAAATCTAATCTGCAATCCTGAGTGGCAAACATTCAACATTCTTGTTGTTCCGTGAATCAAGACAGCAATTAAAGCACTTAAGAAATGAGGATCTGCTGGAACAATCTGAGACCAGATAGGAAAAGATGGTCAGTTTGCTTTAGTGTTTTATAGGTTAGATGTAGAATGGAGAGAAGATCATTGACGAACGTGAAGTTTTGACATAAACATGACAGATGTAGGGCTGAAGCAAACAGGTAGTAGGAGCACAATGAAGTCCAGTTGTAAGACTCTTTTCCACTAGTGCCACTTAGTGTAGTGTCGGTACGGTTCCAAGCCATTTCCATTAGGCCAGATTCATGGAACCAGCCCTTTTTTTAGTACCTACTCCGTTGTGGTTCCAAGTGGTCCCAGTTGACACCAAAATGCAACGTCAGAGCACTCTTCATCACTGATTGGCTAGGGAGTGGAGTCACTGGTTGCATCTAAGCTGCCTTTACAACAACAACTCAAGGCGCCATTTTTTCAATTATAGCTGTGACATTAGTCGTGTTTCTATCCAATTTAATTCAAATTTTTTGTGAATTTTTAAAATTTCAGAACTTATTCAGCAAATGTGTTTCCATTTCTCATTTTGAGCGTTAACTTTCTTTCAAAAAACCCAAAAACCACCTCCACCAACCACCCAAAACACACCCACTGGAACCGGACTGGAACGTCAATGGAAAATCACCCAAACTGACCCGCTCTGACACGACACGGACCATACCGACACTACACTAAGTGGCACAAGTAACTGGTGGCTCAAAAAACACAAAATGCAGAAAACCACAAAATGTCTACAAGGTTAAAATTTATGTTTATTTTTTTTCTTTTTGTCAAGCAGGTTGTGACTTGTTTTTCTGTAGAACAAAGAAACTTCACACTAGACACCTGTACACACAGTGGTTTAGCCTACTTCTTAGCAGAATGAATCCAGCCACTAAGTATGAACAGGGGGGGGGTCAGTCCTCGGGGTCTGCACAGCCCACCACAGGATGCATTAACAGAGGCCGGGCTCATAAGATTTGTAAAAGTGCTTCACCAGACAGGCAACTGAGGGATTCCTCTGACATTTGTGCCACATTAAGGTTCTGATTCAGTCCTGACACCCACCGTGAAGAGGGTCACACCTGCGCTGATGAGCACATGATGTCAAAAATCAAGGATTGAGGGGGGTTCAGTACAGAAAGTTCAGTTTGAGACAACAGTAATTTCCACCCGTCAGTACAAAGATTATTTAATAGTTTGTTCTTATTGATCGAATCGATGGATCGTTGCTCCACAACGTGGGAACTGTGGCTCAAATAAAAAGCACCATTTCAGTTTTTATCTACCATCATAACGACCTGGTTCCTCTAATACAGGCTGTATATCAGGCTGTCTGTGTGATGTTTGCTGACTGTTGCAGCTGTTAGTGAGATCAGGCGTTCATTAAGTAAGCTCCATATGGAAGCAAAATGAGTTTAGCATTTTAGATGCAAACGTTTGGGGCATGGCCTCAGAATATTTAGGTCCCTGTAAATTTAGTGAGAAGAAAATCATCTTTCATGACCTTTATAAACAGTGAAGAAAGAAGAAGCCAAAACACGTGTGTTGTAGAAGGAACAAGGTCCAAGTTTTTTTTTTTTTTTTTTTTTTACATTTTCTTATAGTAAATAATACTGTAAGGCTTCTAACATGCTTTAAGTTTTAAAGAGCTAAACAAAACAAGAAACCACTCATCCTTTCATGTTTGTGAAACATTTTTGTTTGAAATGTGTCACCTCAATTGGTGCCCTACTTGTTGTAGATATTTTGAATTATCCCAATATGGAAACGTAGTGATTCACTTTGTTTTGACTGACAAGATAAACACCTGTTTGAGTTTAGGGCCAAGACCAATTTGAGTTGCTGCTGGTTTAAAACATTCCATTGTTGCTGTTGTTTGTTTATATCGCCTGCTTCGTTCAGCAGGGGTGGCAACAACAAGCAAACTTGCGCAACAGATTTAGCAACGATTTTACACCGGATAACCTTCCTGGCAGCCTCAGAACCACAGCACTGACCGTCAAGCTTCTTCAGCCCCTTAAGATTTCATAGTGTTTCACTAAAATGTTATTTCCAAAACCTTTAGATCACAAATATTTGCAAACGCAGCTTATTTTCCTGCAGGAATTATTGCATGCTAATGTTTAGTAATAACGACAATCCACTCAGACATCTAACTATATTATTATTTCGACATTAACATCATTTAAAGTCATTTGAAGTTGCATTTATCTCTTGATAAACTTAATGTAATATAAAGTAAATAAACTAGCATTTAAGAAGAGAATTTGCTGGGCTCAGTGTCAAAAACCTTTTACTAATAACAAATGATTCCAATAAATGGTCTTTAATGTGAAAGAGACAAGCAAATAAAAAAGCAGTATCTTGAGAATATTGCTAAGTTGTCAGGGTTATGTAGGGTTGTGTCAGTTTAAGGGGTTCTACATGAAATATCAGGATTGTGCTCAGACCACCAAATATTTGCAAACAAAAAGTGGTTCAGACCAACTCTGAAGGAAACAAGGTGAGGAAACAAGCGACCAGTCTCAACCCCTGTAGACATTAATGTCATTTATTGAGCCATCTGCAGCAGGTAAGATATTATTTGTTCAGAACACCACTTCAAAATAAATCTGAACTATCCCTTTAACTACAACCAACACATATGACCTATTAGATCACATCAGGTATTATTCTGCTATTTCAGGGCTTCTCTCTTGTTGATTATTTCACTACATTTTTAAAGACTAAATATGATAAAAAGTGAAGGTCAGCCTCTTTTCCTCCCCATCATGTAGCAGGAGCAGTTTGTTTCCAGTGCCGCCTCTCAGGACGCGCCCATGATCTCTGACCAGCACCTCTCATCCTGACACATCCTGACATGACAGGACGGATCAGAACCATTCCTGAGCATCACGAGTGGGGGGGAAAACACGCGGGGTCAAACCTCTTTCCCTCCAAAACAAGCACAGTAAAAACTAGCACAGGCAGACGCGTCTCGGATCAAACAGCCGTGGAGCTGATTAACGTGCGGGCTGCGAGGCGAGGCAACACTTTGGATCATCGGTATGCGCGGCGCTGATAGGCTGGAGCGTCTGTCTTTCCTTCTTCATTCATTTCAAACTGTTACAAAAACACAAAATACTCTTTTATATTTGCAATGATCTGCTCTGCGCCTCTGCTGCTTGGAGGAGGATGCGCGCACACCCTGAACACCCCGCTTATATAAACCACATATATTCTGTTCATCTGCGTTTTACACGTCATATAGCCTATATCTATATAAAAATATATATGTTATATGAATCTTAATGATTCTGCATTGCGGAGAGATGCATAAAAGCTTCGTCCGGATCTCACTCAGACTGTTGTAAACAACAGATTTCCCCAGCTGTCAGAATCCGGCTTCTTCAGAAATAATCACAGACAGCATGTTTTTTTGTTTTTTTACATCCACCCTCCTGTCCTCCACCTCCCAGCCTTCTCCCCGGTCGTCCTTACCTTCCGAGCGGATCCGTCCTTCACGATGCTCGCACCTGCTGAGGAGCAGGGAAAGGAAAAGAGCCCGAGCCTCGGTCCTTCTGTCCCCTCTGGGCTGGATGGATGGATGGAGGGATGGAGGGAGGTCTTATGGCTGATCCAACTTTGGGGGGCGCTAGACCTGCCTGTGCCACATGATCAGAGAGCTGTCTCCCCCCACTGTGGAGTCAGGTTTCTCCCCAGAGGTTTGGCACAGCATCCTCACTAGTTGTTGTTTTTTCCCCCACTCTTTTCTTTGATAAAGTTTTTTTTTAACACTAAAATGAGCCAAATGAGGCTGGAACATTAGGTCTTTGTACAGCCAGATATATAAACTATTTTTGCACACATCCAACCCAGGCTGACATTTGAAATATTATAGAATTTGGAGAAAATAAAATAATAAAAATAGATATATTCCAGGTTTTAATGAAACATTTTGGAGCAGGTGCAGCATCTGTTCCCCCACATAGGCATCTTTTATTTATTTATTTTTATTTAAAGCATGCAGGTCTTTATTTATTCAAAGTTTAATTTCTAATGTACAAGCTAAAAAAACAATGTAATAAAGGACACATCATGCTTTTAAATCCTTTTTTTTTTCACCTTTAAATCATTCAGTTGGGCTCTATATAACTGCAATGCTTTGGAATGAATGAGTGAATTCCCCCTTATTGTAACTCCACAAGCCCTTCTATCACCCCTTTTTCTGAGGTGTGTCTCAGATCAACTCGTTTTGGTGCTGTCTCTTTAAATCTAAATGAGGCACACCCCTCCAGTTTCTAGAGCAGTCCACTCTAGTTTGATGGAGGGGTTTACAACTATATAGTAGTGCAGAAAAATCTTTTCTCTTTTTTTTTTTTTTTTTTTACAAATGAATTAAACGATGTCAACAAGGGAAGACTTCTTCATCCTGCCGTACACTCTAAAAAACAGATGTTGGATTTTATTAACCACGTTATGTGACCTGGTTCCACTTAACTGAGTTGAGTAAACTCAAAGCAACATACTCATGTTCTTTGGTTAGAAAATGGGTATATTGCTTTTATTTTTCTTCAACTAAGTTAAGTGGAACCAGGTCACATAACGTGGTTAAGTAAATCCAACATTTCATTTCTTAGAGTGTACATTTTGGAGCCAGAGTCTGAGCGAGAGCAAGAAGCAAAATATAAAATAACTGAATGGGCTGTAAAAATATGACCCAAACAGTGTATAAAAATATCTATGCATCACCAGGAGAAACTAAATTCATATTTTCTCCACTATGACTCCAAGAAGACAACAAAATGCATTTTGATTTTGCATGTCCCCTATAGAAGTAACTGCTAAATTTAATGCCTGAAGTTTTGCAGGAAGTGCCAATATTGGGGGTTGGTTTCATTGTTTTAATTATAGATTCTGTTGAAACAACTGAACCATTAAAATGGTTGGGTGGGTCACTGCTGGTGAAGTTTCCTGGGTAAAGTCATCTTGAAATTTAAAAGAGATTTGTGCAAACTCTATCAGTGAGTTGTGATTGAGGTTGAAGTTCTGTAGAGATGTCCTTCACTCTCAGTATCAGTCTACAAGTAGCAGCTGCCTCTCTGACCCCTAGAATCTCTCCTTGTTCAGCTTCAAGCTGAAACCAAGTCAACATCCCCCATATTAAAGACGTGTTTCCATCTTCTCTGATTGTTCGAAATTGAAGCTGATTATTTTTTACGTCCTGCCATGTTGTTTTTGGAGCCAAGATCTGTATCAGTAAGAATTTCTCACTGACAAACCCTCCTAACTCAAGGAGGCTGAGGTTTTGTCAACCATACTAACATGCAACGCTTTTAAATCTAAAAAAAAAAAAAAAAAACCTGAAAAAACTACTAGAAGTGTGTGTTTTTTTATTAGTCTGAAAAATGCCTTGTTCATTCATTCAGAAACGGAGTAACAAGAGGGCTTTAACTTTTTGGCTACAGCTTCCAGCTTCTGGTCCGTTCTCTATAGTTTCAATACATCTCAGTGAGTTACAGCTGCTCTACCTCACTATGGTAATACTAGTTTTAGTTTTGAATAAGTTACGCACTATTGTGTATCTATGATGCAATTATTCTTGTATATTTTTCGATAAGCCGGGGGTTAAAATTGATGTGAAATTGATTTTGACACTAATTTATGATTAAAAATAAATAAGCCAGTCACAATATGGGTCTGTTGGAGCACACACAAATAGATTATTTGATTCATGCACTAACCCCAGCAGAACAAACATCACTCCTAATAAATTATGATATAATTAGTAGGAATAGATAATACAGGTACTTTTTAACCTGGTTCTTATACTCTGAACTTTTATAGACTAGGATGTATTATTTATCACTACATTATTTTATATAAGTCAAACAAAACTAAATTCATTTTTATTATAATTTTATAAACTATTTGAGTATTAAAATGTTGTTGTTTTTTTTCAAAACAAGAAGCTTTGATTACTTTTAAAATATTTTTTCAGTAGTGGACAATTTTAGCTGAAACAAGTAAATGGGACATGATTATTGCCTAAAATGGGTCACAGACTTTAACAACAATCTCATTCTAAAAAAATCATACAAAACTAAATGCATCATAAATACAAGGATTGTTAAGATGGAGCAGCTCAGACTCAAGAACTCTGTGTCAAGCTAAGCTAATGTTACTTTACAATATTTATAGGCTAAGCTGGGAGAGATCTGCACAGGAGGGAGATGATCAGTAAGTTGTCCAGTTAATGTAAGAGAAAACCATACTTACCTTATTATACAGGTTTAAGTTGCTCCAGCATGGAGAGGAAGGAGTCCAGGTAAGTGCTGTTACAGGTGTAGGTTGGTTGACACATTAAGCACATTACAGGTGTGGTTCTGCGGTTTGTCAATAATACTTATTTACCACCATTAACTTTTATTTGCTTCAACCAAGAATGAAGTATGATCATACTGTCTGTGTCCTCAAGCTGTTTGAAAGACAAACTAGTCTGAAAGCAGCTGAAGTCAGACAGCATATCTGATGCAAGCAAAGGAAAAACAAAACAAGAAAAATTTTGTTAGCTGCTTCTTTATCCTGCATAATTTATCCCCTTTTTTTTTGTTTGGATCCTTCAGTGTGAAATTGTTAACAGTGGCTTTCTGTCCATTCAAACACAGAGTGGGTTTGTTGTTCCCCAATTAACAGAACAAACATTTAGAAAAGCTGAAAGCCACTTTGGCTTCCTTTGTCCAGAGATAATTGAGCTGCAATAATAGAAGTGAATATCTGCAAAACTGCCTTTAATCTTGCTTTAACCACTTCTGTAATCGTTTCTTCTATTTCCTGCAGTCTTGATTCTCCTATCAGATCCCACAAGGATTTTCTTCATTTGTTGTGAATGACAAAAGCCTGTACAGAAAGACTCCAGCTGACTTTTCAACCAACAACCTTCTTGCTGCAGTTTTGTTCTTCAGAGTTTGCATGCTGTCCTCATGCATGTGTGGGATATTTCTCCACTTCACATTCCTCTGTCAAAACACATGCAGGCTGTAATGACTGCAGATTTTAAATTGATCTTGTGTTTGTGTGTGTGTGTGTGTGTGTGTGTGTGTGTGTGTGTGTGTGTGTGTGTGTGTGTGTGTGTGTGTGTGT
>JAUBOC010000011.1:7572943-7583560 GCA_032275365.1 Anablepsoides cearensis
TTACTACGCACATGCGTCTGACGTAACTGATTCGCTTCAAGCCAGTTGATGGAAACACGTCTGATTCGCATTTCTTTATTTTTTCCTTTTTTATTCCTTTTATTATTTTTTCCTCTATTATTCAAATTCGCTCAAAATTTGAATTAAAATTGGATGGAAACACGGCTAATGAGACGAGGAACGTGATGTTTTGTGTTCAGTCATAGTTAAACACAACTAGTCTTTTCAGGGCAATCAGGGCTCATGTGGCCCTTGGTGAAAATGTGTTTGACGCCCCTGCACTATGAGATGAAGAAGTGAACCAAATTAGGTCCACGGAAGCTTTGACTTGAAAGTGTTTCTTTATTTATTGCTGCATTCAATGACCACAAAGAAACGTGGATTTTCTAACTCAGTCAAAAAGAAAAAAAAAGAAAAAAAAAAAAACAAAAAGTCAAAATTTTAAGTTGGAAACTAGGGTGTTGTTTGATTGCCTTGCATAATATTTTTATATTTTCTCAAAAACTCTGTCTACAACCTATATTTTATCTAAAACATCATTGTGTACCTTGTAACCTTTGAGATGACCTCGAAGTAAATGATGAGGCACAGCATCCCAGTGTACCTTTGTCAGAGTGCTGTTTATTACAACAGCATGTACGTTGTCTGGAGCTGCTACCGGCACTGTTGATAAAAAATAAAAAAAATCAGAGCACAACATCAGAGCAGGCAAGTACAAAAAGGGCAGAGTAAATGTTACAAAGTTACACAACCAAACGCATCACCCCCGGCTCTTGCATGTTGTCATTTAGTACGAGTCGAAAGGTCTAAAGAGTCGGCAGAACTCACAGTCCTCTCCTGAGTAGCCGAGGGCAGCGACTGGCTCAGGTCCGTCCCCTTCGTCATTCACAGCCTGAACCTTAATCTCATATGGATAAAAGGTGGGAGTTCCCGACACAATAAACTTGGAATAGTTGGACACAGTCTCTGTGGTCCACTCAGCGCCTGGTCTCTTCTGCCTCCAGCTCACTCTATAGTGAAGCCCTGGACCATTCGACTGGAGATGCGACAGAGGCTACGGAGCGGAAAAGATTTATGAGCAACCTATTTTTAGAGAAAAATCTTATCTTGTCTTAAAGACACTGTTAAAGTAAAGCACTATGCTTCTTGTGATGTTAGTGAATAACTGCAAAGATAAAAAAAAACGAGAGAAAACAACACAACGAGTAAACAATGCCTGGGATATTTTAGTATATCTTAGTACTTTTAGGACTAAAACAGTTTAGCCTCAAACTACTTTATTACCTTCCAGGAAATTACAAGGTTGTCACGTTGGGTTCCAAACCCATGCACACCCGATGGGTTCTCATCTGGAGCTGAAAAATAGATTATTAAAGACAAATTAGCAACTTCTTGCAGGAAAAGCCGTCATGTGGTTTCAATGATCATTTCCATTAACATCTAAAACGAGGCTGTTGCTGTTTGGGTACCAAAGAGTGCTTCAATGTTTTCCAAACTAGCTGGATTTTAGCTCTTAAAGGTTTGTTTCAATAACAGGTGAAATTTCTCATCAGACAAATCACACAGCCTGGGAGCTGATTCCGTACCTGCAGGATCGGTTCTGTACTTTTTGGAGGGCCTGCTGGGGTTGCTGTAACCAACAGCGTTAAGCGCAAGAACTCTGAAGGTGTAGTGGACGTAGGGTGAAAGCTTAAGGTGAGCGGTCGTCATGGTTCCAGGAACCTCTGTGAGGTTGTGCCAGTGACCTCGGTGATGCAGCGAGTCTTCATATTGGATCAGAAACTCTGCATTAAAATAAAAAGATGATTATTTTTACACTTATTCACTGTCTGGTCACATACTACTTGCATAACAAGATTATTGCCCTCAGGCTATTCTAAATAAAAAAAGACTCTGGGAGACTTCAAATAAATTGTGGATTTTTCCAGGTTTTCATTAATGATGCTTTTCTGCAATACGGTTAGTGGAAAAGGTCAAAATGTCTTAGCCAAAGGCAAGAGATGTTTCTCTGTATAGTACTTTTAAAAGATTAAAGGAATATTTTCACTGATCATAAACAAAAAAATATTGGTTGATTGTTATTTTGTACAAACATATGTTTTTTAAATGATAGAAATCTTATTCACTGTCCAGAGGAGCCAGCTATTATGCTATGTTAGTTAGTAATTCTTTCCACCAAATACAGGGAAACTGTGCAGTTGTCTCTTATTTTTTTTCCAGAGCTGTATACATTTTTTTTTTTTACAAAGGCTTGTCTGTAAAAGTTAAAAACTAAATTATCACACACTGTAAAGTACGAAAAGAAAGGTTATCCTTCTGAACTTTATCAAATGGTGCAGGTTAAATAGTTTACTCCAGCAGTATTGAAGGCATATTGATATACTGTTTGGAGATGGGGGTTCAAACTCAATGTGAGAAAGGCACCTGCTAGATTTTGCTAAAACCCACCCCAGCATGTAATGAGTGGAAAAACTTGCCCTTGATCCAATATGGTGGATTTCAAGATGGTGGCCATACTGGACAGGCCCCCTCACCTATTACTTGCTGGGGTATTCAGATATGTCTTTTTCCTTTTTCTTTCTGAAATAAAAAGGTGTCCTGTGTCTTTTGACTCACCCTGTACATTAGGCTCACTATAGTTTGTGTAGGTAAACAAATATGACAGAATTAGACATTTAGGTAGAAATCTAGGCATAAATCCGCATTTAAATGCAAAAGTAAAAAAAACAAAAACAAACGAGCAGCACAACTATCCAGTATAAATACTGAGGATCAATCAGGGAGGTGGGGCACCATAAAGACGGCTCAACATTCAAAACACACGGCTATGCTTCACTCAACATTTCTAAAACATAAATACAAATCACAAAATGAAAACTGTTGGATTTCTTATTCACGTACAGCCCTTTCAAAGACAACATCATTGTAGACCTACATGTTTTCAGTCATTTAGACTGTTTCAATCGACTTTGTTCACAATGTTTTATTTTATGTTAAACTACATTAACCACTGATATGAAATAAACATTGTGCAGATTATTTTTTATTGGTCTTCATGCCATGAGCACCTTTAACAGGGGATTCAAAAAGATGAATTAAAAAGTTTGGACGTCTGTAATTTTCCAGATGGAGACAAATGTGTTAATAAGAATTCCTGAGTCTTGCATTTTTTTGTGTCTGACAAAAAAAAAATCCACAAATAACTGAACAATGATGACAAAAGAAAAACACATTGGCATGATAAATATATACACCACGTCTCACAGACATGAAAAAGTTGCAAACAGACACAAACATACTTTGAATAGGACTGTTATGTTCATCCCCCGGGGTCCAAGTGAGCTGAACACTTCTCTTGGTCTGGTCTGTCAGCTCCAGGTCAGTGGGGGGGTCGGGTTTTTCTGAGAGGAAAACAGCAGAAATAAGAAGCAGTGTACTTATCGTGGGTCAAGTCAGTGGATCGAATAAAAGTCAAATGTAAAGCTGTAATCCAAAAGTCCTGGTTACATGTTTATTTATTGACTTGCTCCATTTGATTACTTTATTTGACCCGTTGATGATACACATGCAGACACTGCTTCATGCATAATGAACTGTCTGATGCTCAGCTGGAGAAGCTTCGCTCCGTCTCACGCGCCACGGATTCAACCAACGCTCATGTTGTGATGATGAAGTGAAATGCATGCTTCAAATAAATCAGTAATGAGGAAATATCACAAGGGGAATATACAGTATATCTGCCTTGAAATTATCTTTGACTTGAAGTGAGGAGGAAACCTCTCCCCGTTTTTTCCTAATGTTTGTTTCAGCAATTCAATGCACTGCACACTTCATTAACCAGAAATGGAAAAATCATAAAACATAAAATGGTAATGAAAAAGGCCTTTCTTTATGGAACAGATGAAAAGAGGAGCTGTGAATGTCAAAACCACAACACCTTTTTTTTTTGAAGTCCTGGCATGCTGTACTAAACAGAAACATCCAGCAAACACCACAAGCACATGCTGCAGAGCACATCCGGATGCTGCAGGTTTACCTGGTATGGCCTCTACAGGTTGGAGGGCAGGGGTGAAATAAGACGTTTAGTGCTCAGTCGGCCATTAGAAAGCACATTAAATAATCTGGGTGGCTTAATAGGAAGAAATCAAATATTTATGCTTCTGACACGACCACTAGCTAAATCTGCTTTAACACACACAAACTCTGCACTAATTATCTTTAATGAGCTGACAGGCGACTGTTAGTGAATAATAATAAATGTATTTATGTCTCTAGGAGAACTTAAGAAGAATAGACTGATAATATAAAAAAACTGTGAGTTTCTGCAGCAAAGCAACACATACCAACAACAAAGAGCTCAGTGGTGGCTGAGTCGTGGTCCAGAGTGGTGTTCCTGATGCACGTGTACAGCCCTGAATCACTCTCCGTCACATCGTTGATTATAAGGCTATCAGAACCAACTACAAATCTATAGGGAAGAAGAATTAGCACAATTAGATGAACTGTCTTTAGATGTTTTACTTCCAACCCAAAAAAAATGGTGCTGACCTCTCTTCATCAGGCAGCTCTCCATCGTCTTTGAGCCAGGTCATGGTGGGGAAAAGTGTTGCGTCGTGGTCTACTTCGCACTCAAAAACCACAGACCTGCCCCTCTGGACCGTTATATTCTCTGGTGGTTTTCTGATTCTGGTGGGTTCTGAAGGTAGCAAAAAAAAAAAAGACACCAACGTAAACAAAAGTTGTTTGACAACTTAATGTTCAAATCTGCACAATGCTGGTCATTTAGTTCATAAATGTTATAAAAAAATGTTCATTTACGGACCAATTTAAAAGAACTGCAACAAACAAAAATATAATTAAAGACCCTATGACTTAAGCCTTTGATTCTAGAGTTTAAAACAGATATTGCTATGTAAAAAGAAAATCTAATTTATAGCAACTTTGATCAAACTTTAAAAATAATTAAAACATCACAAGAATAAGATTGCATGTATAATTGTTTAATGGAATATCATGTAAATCAAAGAGCTAATCAAAACAAATCTGCGAATATTTATAAAATTTGGTTGGTTTATAGCAAAGTTATTGGTATTTAAGTTCTCTATACCCCTAACTTTGATTGTCACAATTAAAAAGTGGTGTGGCCTAAAAGGGTCCCTGACCTTTCATCTGTTAATGTGCTTTTACAGAAAGAGTAGAGTACATGTACTAGGGTACATGAAAATACCAGAGAGGTTCAGTAGGGGGTTACACGGTGACCCACCTAGCCCATGTCCTAAAAGTTTATCACACTTGTTGAGCCATGGCGTCACATCATCTTATCCTGCCTGGGGTTAGTTCTCTTCGACCCTCCCATGTATATTATGACAACAACAACTTTATGGATAATTTTTGAGGTTAAATTACTCGTATTATACACGTGTAAATATCTATCCATTATTTATACCCTCTTCTTCCATTCAGGGTCACAGGGGTCACTGGTGCCCATACCCAGCAGTCATTAGCTATGTTTAAAATCTTTTGATCAGATTTAAATGTATTTGGATTAAATAATTGGAATGAACCGTTTACATGCACCAGGCTTTTATTCTGAATAGAACCATGCGCAGTTTCTTACTTTCCCTACTCAGAAAAAAGTTCTACTTCCATGATGAACATAAACAAACAGCTTCTGAGCGCCCAGAATGGATCCACTGCAGGTTTTTATAAATGGAGACGTAACTGCACTCTTTGGATCAGCTGCAGCTGACGAGCGGAGTCGGACTTTTTTTTTTTTTTTTCGAAGCAGCGCAGGCTGTGTGTCTTCCTTCTTTAATGAATGAAAACGGGAGAAGTTCTCTGCTGCAGCGTTGCTGTCCCTACCTCCTCAAAAAAGCCTACAAAACCGCTGGATGAGAGTCAGCAGACATGCGCAGTCAGGTCAGTTTTCCACAATCAGAATAAGATGATCAGATTAAGTGTTTACATGCACGTCGTTCGGATTATCAATCGGCATAAACCACCTCTCTCATTCCGATTACCAATTCATTCGGATCGAGCTGAATCGGGTCAGAATAATCCGAATGAGGTGTTTTTACATGACACATTTTTATTTCAACGGCAGTTTAATCTGATTACATATGTCCATGTAAACATAGCTACTGTGCTAGGGGCTGGGGACACCCTGGACTGGTCGCAATTCTATCACGGGGACACACAGAGACAAACAACCATTCACCCTCTCACTCACACCTAGAGAAAATTTAGAGTTACCAACTAACAATAATGTTCATGTTTGTGGTGTGTGGGAGGAAGCAGTTTCAATAACAGTTGAAAGTTGTGCTAATTCTGGCACAATTATATTCTTTGAATAGTGATTCATGTGAACTGTCCTTTAAATAAACAAATGAAAGTCAAATAATGTTATTAATACATATTACTAGTACAGCTCAAATATCAGGGTATTAATTTTAACCACTTTTAGAGCAAAGTCATCCTCACCTTTTACCTCCAGGAAGACATGATTCTCAGAGATTCCCAGCATGTTTCTGGCAACGCACAGGTATTTTCCACTGTTTTGGGTTTGAGCTACAGGAATCTCTATCGTGCCGTTGTCATGCAGAACGTACGGCTCTCCATCCAGGGTGCTAGAGCGAGTCCCTTTGAACCTAAGAGAGAACGTTTGAGCTTTTACGAGGAAACGTTTTTATCACACCTTCCTCTGTTAAAGGTCTGTTAACTCACCATGTAATCTTTGGAAGGGGCGATCCAAAGGAAGAGCAGTCCAGCAGGGCTGAGTGATTTTTGATGACCTGGTAGATTTTGTTGGCTGGTGTCATCACTCTGGGTGGCTCCGCTGCAATGAATTTTCCTTTTATTACCTTCATAAAGCAGTAAAAGTACAAAGCGGCGTTTGGATCTAATGTTAGAAACTTACAGAGGACATTGACGAAAGCGTTGGACAGGAGGTAACCGTACTCATTAGAGACATTACACTGGTACACGGCGCTGGATTCAGTTTGGACATCGGTGAAGATGATCATGTCGTCCTCCACTTTCCTGCTTACATCTGTGGGTGAATCTGTTGGAGCACAGCAGTGTTTGAGTCCTGTAATCTTTTAAAATGTAGCTGTTGTTAAAAATAACTGAATTTAATCACTGACTGGATAATTGTAATTAAATGTAGTTCCAGGCAAAACATACATTAGACATGTATCTTTTTATTTTGGCCCTTTATCAAACTTTGAAGAACAAGCTGAGGATTTTTGCAAAAAACTTTTATTAAGAGAGCATATATTTTATCTAAACTACTAAATTAAACATGTTAATAACATGACATACTTATGCAGTCAGCAAGTAAAGTAGATAGTTAGAGAACTAGCCCTTTAATGTGTTTTTTTACTATTATACAATGAAATTTGTACACAAAAACTCAACACAGGAGAGAAGATTTCAAGTAACAAAACATCTGCAAATGCTAAAAATGTTTCCAATGAAATATGAGGCAGACAAAACAAACTGCTGTCAGTCAGAGCAGCAGGTGGCTCTTACTCTCTATGGAGATGCCATTCATGGTCCACGTGACGAGGGGTTTGGGTGTGCCACTGGCTCTGCAGGTCAGCACTCCGTTCTCTCTCGGAGCCAGAACAAGGTTTCTCGGAGGGCCGCTGATCCAATAAGGGGCAGCTGGAAGTAGAGCAGAGAGCAGCAGCCGCAGGGTGGAGAATTAATTACCGAACACACCGCCCTGCTGGCATCTGTGCATAAATCAATTACCAGACGAGGAAGAGGGCAAATGAAGAGAATGAAGGGGAAAAACAAGAGTCTGCTGCTGGTTCAGATCTGATCTCCCTGATGGAAAACTACAAGATTCGTTGCGGACACACCTTTGACAGCAACATTGATGGTGTGGTGCACAGAGCCAAGCTGGTTCCTGGCCGTGCACCGATACTCTCCTACGTCTGATTCCGACACGTTAACGATGCGAAGGGTCTTGTTGAAGTGCAGGAAAGATGTGCGTCTGGACGGAAGGTCGCCGCTCAGTTTGGCCCAGGATATTTCAGGAGTCGGACTGAATCGGAGACGAGGGGCGAGAACAGAAATGTCGGGTTCTCAAATCTTCCAAACATTTAGTGATGGTGGATTCTCTCACTTACAGTCCTTCAGCGATGCACTCCATCTCCAGGACGTGTCCTCGCAGCACCATCATGGAGCTTGAGGAGCCAGGAGGGATGAGGAAGCTTGGTTTCCTATCATCCATTGGTGGCTCTGCAGTCCCACACACAAACACACACACATAATGAGTTAAAACGCCAAGATATTAAATTCAGAGTCCAGAAAGAAGAGAGGATCTGAGGTCCCTTCAGCTCACTAACCCTCCACCAGTCTACAAAGTGAAGCAGTGAAACCTCTGCTGTTCTGAGCTGAAATGTGTTAAAGCAATAAAAAAATGCTTGTTTATTGAATAAATGTATATTATATCGTTGCAAATGTGTTTTTATTACCAACAAACTATCCAGTCATTACTAATTTAAAAGAAACAAAATGTTTTTTCTACTAATCTCTCAGTTTATAGCACTAATCTTTAAAGCCAAAACAATAAATAAACTCTTCATGATGACTTCAGTAGTTTTTATTAAGAGAAATGAACGTGTTTCAAGTGTGTCAATGTTTAATTAAACTGTTCAGACTAAAGATTTACAGCATTTAGATGGGAACTGTGTGAAAATAATGACAGTGATTAAAAAGTTGGTGTTTAGATCAAAGAGTGAAGAATGGAAATATTTTTTAGTAGAAATAAAAGTTGTGTCTGCAAAAATTTTCTAAGAGGAAAATGGTTATTTGGCTAATTTAATCATCACCTTACACTTAAATTAAGCTTTTAAAGCTAAATAAAATAAGCGTACAGGGCTAATTTAAAGTGTTTGAAGAGAAAGTTAATAAAGAATTAGGAGGAGGTTCAGTTGGGCAGAGCAGGAAGGATATTTAGGGTTCAGTTAGTGGGTAAGCTGTGGTTTTAGCGCTATGCTAGGGGTAGCCACAAGGGGGTGATAAATCCCACCCATAGATAAACCAGGGAGTTAAAAAAAAAAAAAGCCCTGCGGAGAACCAGTTAAAGGATTGGTGTTAGTGGGTAAAGGCCAGAGTTTGGATGTCTACATTAGGAGAGTGAGGGGGATTAAAAACTAGGGGGTGTCAAAACTCACCACTGAACAAATCAGTGTCATTGTAATAATCTGCCATTGTGTCATTGATTGAATCCACTGCAACACAACAAAAAAATCACACATGCATCAAAATATGAAATAAAATATATATAAAAATGCTCAAAACATAAACTTTATATGACAATGTAGAAAAAACAAACACAAATTTAAAAGTCCAAAATGAGGAATGACTGGAATCGGGATTTAAGCTCAGCACGTGAACTGTAACTGTAAACATAAAAGCGAAGAGAGCAGTCTTTGTTGTGTGCAGAACGTCACGGACAAGCGACAGCGACGGGCGACCGGCTGCTTAGCAGCTCGAGCGGAGAACCACGAGAACTCAGACAATATGTCTTTTCAGGGGGACGATGACCGCTGGCGTCCCAGAGGACGGGATCTGAGAGAGGAAACCCTGTTTGCCTCCCACGCAGTCATGTCAGCACATACTGTGCTACTGAACGTGAGCCGTCTCTCACACACATGAACACACACACACACTACACACAAACGCTGCTGCTCTGTATTTATCTCGCTCATGCAAAAGTTCACCACTCTCTAATAAGATTTTTACTTTGTTGGAGTGTAAGGAGCCCCTGAGAATCACACACAGACTGAGGGAGACTTACGGTTAAAGACTTTGACAGTGATGGGTTGTTTCTGCTGGATGGTTTGTGTGTGTGTGAAGCGAGCGTAGCAGGTGTAGTCGTTCCTGGAGTCCTCTCGGCGGACATTAGAAAAGTAAAGGTCACCGTTCAGGGACTGGGACACCCTGCTGCTCTGAGGCAACTTCTGAAAGTCTAAAGATGGACAAAAATTCAAGTGAACTTACATTATGGAATCAGAAAAAAAAAATCACAAAGCAGGATTTGAGGAGGAAATTCCTTCCAAAATGCTTGTAAAAATGCAAGCAGAATAAGTTAGGAACAACAAATTCAACATAATTTGAGGTAAATAGGCCAACAAACAAACCAAAAAGAAATTCAAAAGTTTTAACTACAAGTCAAAGAAATAAAAACATAAGTTAAATACTTACTATTGTCCATCCAGAATAAAATGGGGGGAGGAAGGCCTGCCGGGGGTCGGCACGGCAGCACCAAGGAAGCACCTTCCTGGACCACGATTGGCCTGATCTTCTCCTTTGACCACAAGGGGGATCCTGGATTGTTTCACATGATGAACAGAGTCATAATTTGACAGGAGATACTATCTGACACTGGACTGTCGCCAACGTGACGATGACGGAGACAGTAGCTGCGTTTCCATTACAAATGTGCGCACAACTTTGTCGATATTTTGTTAATTTCGAAAAAACACAGTTTCGCAACTGCGGTGTTTCCATTAAGAGGAAATGCTATTGAAATTACGCGTGAATACGCTTGTTCTCGCGATATTCACGTGGTGGATGTAAACAATCTAGCATGTTGCTACCACA